>CAXKVX010003520.1:0-30862 GCA_964058865.1 Eleocharis quinqueflora | reverse complement strand
GGTTCAGATACTGTATTGTGTGATGTATCTCGATTTTCTTCAAGTATTACATTACTCCCACTACTTCCTTTTGCGAGAAATTGTTTCTCCAAAAATACACCAACACGAGCAACAACTATTTTGTTCTCGGCCTGCTGATAGAAGTAATATCATTTCGTTTCCTTAGGATATCCTACGAAAAAGCATTTTTCAGACTTGGGATCAAGTTTAAAAAAGAATCCAGGCGTCGAACATTTGACAAATACTTCGCAACCCCATATTTTAAGATATCTAACGATGCAAGCTTCACTAAAAATGTATGTCAGATAAACGACCAAGGGTATCCACCTCCAGTTTATCTTTGGCATCAAAACCTCTTTCATAAGCGTATGTTTGTTAATATGCTTAACGGTGAAAGCTTCACTAAAAAGGTATGTCAAATAAACGACCGAGGGTATCCACCTCCAGTTTATCTTTGGCATCAAAACCTCTTTCATAAGCGTACGTTTGTTAATATGCTTAACGGTGAAAGCTTCACTAAAAAGGTATGTCAGATAAACGACCGAGGGTATCCACCTCCAGTTTATCTTTGGCATCAAAACCTCTTTCATAAGCTTATGTTTGTTAAGTTGTCAGTTCTTTAAACTAACTGTAAAACACTCTTACGGATACGTGAAAGCCGTCTGCCAGAAAGATTACCGTTAGTTCCTTCACAAATCTATCTTTGACATCACGTTCTTTCATGTTTCCTTGAAAGTGATAAATCTTATTTATACAATTCACATCAGTTCAGTAAATCTCAATTTACGTATATACTTGATCTGATATATCATTTATCAGTTTCTAATTCTTTATTTCACAGCAATGCTCAGTTCTCATTTATACCGTTTAAAAGCACATAAATAATTTATATGGTTTTGCAAATAAATATTCTTTTCGGTCCATAAAGTAATTAGTAACGTGACAAAGTTCTCATTTGGGCCTGATGTCATATTATGGAAAAGGGATCCCAGGAAAGTTCAGGGTCACAATGGGACCACTTTAAATCTAATATTTCCTAGACAGAACCTTTTTTCTCATCGTACGCGCAACAACTCTTACTTTGAGTACTACATTGCTTCATCACACTCCTCAATTTACTTTACTTATCCGAAGGTTTTCGAAATGCGAAAGAGTTACATTTTGCCTTTTAAAAACATCTGAGTAATTTGGTAACGTGACAAAGTCCTCGTTTGGGCCTACTGATCAGGACACGTAAAAGAGGTCATTCGAAAGAGTCCTAAGACAACTCTCACGACATAACCTTTATCTCTTACGGGTGGAGATTAACAGCTCTTACTTTGGATACTCTAGTGCTTCATCACATTCTTAGATATAGTCAAACGCGGTTGAAAGTGTTTTAAAACGAAAACTTAAATAAAGCATAAAGAAAAGCTTAAATCTCATTTAACTTTCTCAGTCAGTAAAACCGAACCAAAGAAATCTCATTTCTTATCGATTTTGGACTTAAGCTACAAATCTAAGAATTAAACCGATATACGGTATTATGCACCTAATTTGCATATGTTATAACTTATAGAAATCAATTAGCGCGAGAGCCTAGTGCTCTGATACCACTGTAGGGTTACGAACAGTTCAAAACCCGTTAATTGACCTAAGCTGCGGAAAGACCGTAAAACAAAAATTTTACGTCTAACTTAAGCCAAGGATTAAACGAGGTATGTCAGATAAACTACCGAGGGTGTCCACCTCCCGTTTATCTCTGACATTAAAACTCTATTTAACCCTTATACAGATCTACTCCATAACTGAATTTTAAAACTTTAATCTACTTACAAATTAATAGATTAATATAACATAATTACCTTAATCCAAATTCGAATTTGATCGCAGCAAACTCGGAAGGCCGAATCTTAGACGCTCCTCCTCGAAGTATCAGACGTCTGATACGTCTATCGGATGTCCATCAGGACGACCAGAGAGCGGCTTATTTCTTCTGCCAGAAATATCGTAAACCGCAATATCCCGCAAAAATACTATTCATCGAGATAAGGACTAAATAAAATATATTTGTGAGTCGGAGTTATTCAAATATGAAATACTTCTTCTTTCAAAAAATACTATTTTTCAAATCCAGTTAACAATCGTATACGAGAAAGAGAGAAAGTATATTTATCGATACGATCCTGAGTTAACAGATACGAGTCGATTTTGATGTAACTTCCTCTCTCCCCCTACCCCTCTATTTATAGCAAAATGAGGAGGTTGGTCAATTACCGAAATACCCTTGAAAAATGTGAAAAGACAAAAATGCCCCTTAGAAGTCGACATGAAGAAAAAAATATCCAAAATTTTTGCCTTGTCACCTTTTGTGCCGACCTCATTTTTATTTATTATTTTTATTTATTTATTTTCAATTAAGATTGAATTAATTTTTAATTAAGATTTTAATATGATAATGACTTTCATCTCAAATTCAAAACATAATCAATAAATCTAAATTAAATATATATAAATATACATAAACATATAATTATTCTCAATAATTATATTTCTCAGGATTTGGTATTGGTTTGGTTACGGTATGATTTTATACAACGTATCGTATACGTTTATAAATTCAACAGTTGTTTTTGTTTGTCACCTTATATGACATATATAATTAATTATAATCATCTTACTATTAATTTAAGCATATTTATAATTAATCATTACGATTCCTGATTAGCTCCTATACGATGTGACCCAATAAGATCAGTGTTATGTTGATAAATAGAATTAAAACAATTTTAACTTCTATAATCATTGGAGGCATCTGATATCTACGTTATGACCATCCAATTACACATATGATGTTGTACTTATGCAATATCACGATCCACTAAATATTTTTGTCGTGTTATTTCTTTCGTCTCACAGTATCAGATTAGTTTCAAGGTAGGTGTGTGTCTTCCTTGCAAACTTAATATTTTCTCGATCTTGAGCAGACTTATCAAATATAATTACTCTTGTAATTATACTGCATGCAGATAATCCTACTCTATCAAGGGGTCCAGTGATACTGTAACTCGTATAGAGATACGAGGGACAATAGTACTTTCGGTAAACCATCACTACCTCAACTAAGCCATGTATACCGAAAAGCTACCATTATGACTGCATTTTACCGACAACGTTAGATAACAATCACACATACACATCTCTTAGTAGGAAAGATGAATACCTCATACTTTAGAACTTAACACTGAATGAAAACATTAATGACACGTACACAATTCCATTTAATCTTTCATTTGAGGTCTGTCAAATATCATGTTCTTTTAACATGTATTAATGTGATTAAAACGACATCTCATGTCTATGATCTGTAAAACTTAACCATCTTTTAATCCACATTTTAACCTTGTAACTGTAAGTTAGTGTTCCTGCTAATTACCTTGGTTAGAGACTTTTAAGAATATATATCATCTATATTATGAAGTTTCACAATTTCAGTTATTGACTCTAGTCAGATAAAGAAATGATTCATAAATTGAATAATACTCAATTTAACTAAATGACAATTTATTAATCACTCAATTCATGAACAAAGCTTTATGATAATTTATCGTATTATTGACTTCTAGATTATTACAAACTAACAAACCGTCTATCGTAGTACTTAGCGGTCGAATCCACAGGGACAATTCGGTTTTAGTTTTCAGTTTTGAGTAAATTTAATCTAAGCAAAAACGAAAGAGAAAGGAAAAGTTTCAGATTTTGGTTGTTTGATTACTTTAAACTAAAAACTGAAAGTAAATAAGAACTTAACTCAATTAACAAACGATTATGCCTTGTTAAGATGATATATCCACAATTTTCAATACTTGTTTGGTAATTAATTTCTTGGTGTTATGAGGGTATGGTTTCAGATTTGGTACCAAGTGATATCTCTATTTAGGTACCATGTTTGCACTAGTTATAGCTTCACCTCTCGGTACTTGGTTAAACTAGTCAAAACCCATTAAGCACATATCGTTCTAATTATCCTAAGTTATCATATGTCACCTCTCGATACTTGATACAATTCGTTACGACAATTAGGTAAACTCGTAATCAATAAAAGTCACCTCTCGGTACTAAGTTCGTTAATTATCCTACTTCTTATGGTCCTGATCTAATATTCAATATCTCTATTGCAAATACAAAATAATGAAATAAAATAATTCATATAGCAAGCAAGTCATAAGATTGACAATCAATTAGCGTCACCTCTCGGTACTTAGCCAATTAATTGTCATGCTTTCTATGGTCAAGGTCTAGAACTAAATCTTAAGATCACAATTCATGAAATTGCACAAGTAAAATAGAAAGCAAAACAAATCAAGAAATTTATCACAAACAAGCATTAATCAAGAGTTTCAATACATCCTAACAAGTCCTAATACAACTCAGCCGGACATGGCTAAGGAGCAAAACATGATAGAAGTAAAAAAAGAGAAATAGAGAAAAGAGATATACAACCAAAATCGCCAAGGGAGCGCTTCTTCTTCTTCTCTTCTTCTTCTTCCTCTTCTGTAAAATTTCTAAGTCCAAACCCTTTGTTACTGGCTAAATTCGTCTATCTAACTCCCTCGTTCTGCCTAATAACTATCTGTATATAAAGGAAAGCAAGATTCTCAAAACAGACTGCTGGAACTTCCTATTTGTGCTTCTGCGCAGGTCTACTGCGGGGGCAATAACTTCTGTTGTTGTCGCAACATACCTTGCGTGGAAGTTATCACTTCTCTGTCATGGTCATGCTCGTTCAATTGCAGGAGCAAAAATAACTCCTGCGGCCGCAATGATTGGAGGTGGTAACTTCCTTAATTTGCACAATCCTCTGCCAACTTCTATTGCGGCCGCCAGGATATACCTTGCGCCCGCAATAGAGCTGAATTGGGCTGCTCTTCATGTCTGGGCCTGTAGAGATTGATTGCGGCCGCAATAGATGTTCCTGCAGCTACGATTGGTTTGGCAGATGGCCCAATTGTTTCCTATTGCACAACTAGTTTGCTCCATTGTCCTTGCTTGTATTCATTCTGCTTTCCTATGCTATTTCTGCACTAAAACACTGTAAGGTAGTGAATTGAACTCTTTTGGGATAAAAACTTGTTTGTTTGGACACTGATTTAACCTAAACTTGGCTTAAATTACATAATTAATCCTAAATAAACATGTGCATAATTTGGCTTATTAAGATGCAATCAACACGACAGCTTATCTCATCAATCGAAGTCCCTTGGTGGCCTTAGAATTCGAGCAGCCCGAAGAGAAGTGGTCGGGTAAAATGTTATCTCTATCTCACTTGAAATTTTTTAGATGCATGACATATGTGCATGTGGACTCGGACAAAAGGGACAAGTTGAATGCAAATACCAAGAAATATTTTTTTCATGCAGTATGGAACTAATTATTTTGGTAAGTTTAGGATGAGAAAAGTCGAAAAGTAATTAGGTACATGGATGCTACTTTCAATGAAAATGAGTTACATAAAAAGATGTCCAAATCTAATGGGGATGAAGTGGGAGAGACTAGCTCGGGTGAGCCTAAAAACTACAATGTGTGGTACCAGTGTTGAGAAGGTCTAATCGGATTCGTAAACCTAACATGCGATATTTATCTTCCCTCGGTCATTTACTTTTGATCGACTCAGGTGAGCCTGAAAACTACAATGAGGTGATATACAGAGTGATGCAGTCAAGTGGGAGCGAGCAATGAAAGAGGAATTAAGGTCTTTAGAGAAGAACGTGACATGGGACCTGACTCAATTGCCAATATGAAAGAAGGCGCTACAAAGTAAGTGGGTGTATCGAGTTGAAGAAGAGTCTGATGACAGTAAGTGTTACAAGGCGAGGTTGGTGGTCAATGATTACTTGCAAAAGAAAGGTATTTACTACATTGAGGTTTTCTCATCCGTGGTGAATCTTACAACCATTCAAATGATTCTCGATATAGTGGTGATCAAGAATTTGCACCAAAATGACTTGATATGAAGACGACTTTCATTTACGGAGATTTAAAGGAGGAAATCTACATGGTGCAGTCTGATGGATTCTAAACTCAGGGACAAAAGTGTCTTGTGTGCAAGTTAAATAAAAGCATGTATGGTTTGAAGCATGCTCCGAGACAGTGGTACAAGAAGTTTGACAAATTCATGAGAAATCGTGGATTCAAACGAGGAGACATAGACCACTATTGCTACATCAAAGATTTTGGTGGCTCTTTTGTTATTTTGATTTTGTATGTCGATGACATGCCCATTACAGGTGCAAGCATGAAGAAAATCAACACACTAAAGCGGGAGTTAGCATAAGAGTTCGATATGAAGGACTTGGGTCCAACAAGTCAAATTTTAGGCATACGCATTTCTCGAATCGAGCAGCAGGTACTTTAACTCTGTCGCTTGGAGAAGTACATCAATAAGGTGTTGGATCGATTTTGAGTGCAAGATGCTAAACCAAGAATAAAACCGCTGAGAGTACAACTCAAGTTGTCGAAGCCTCAAGCACCAAAGATGAAGGAGGTGCATGACTACATGGCTATTGTGCCTTATTCCTCGGTAGTTGGCAGTCTCATGTATGCTATAGTATGCATCAAACCCGACATAGCTCATGAAGTGAGAGTAGTGAGACGTTACATGGCAAACCCCGATATCGCACATTGGGAGGCAGTGAAATGACTGCTAAGATACTTGAAAGACACCTCAAGTATGGCACTATGCTTTAATAAAGGCAGCGTGGATCTAGAAGGTTTCGTTGATGCAAATTTTGGTGGTGACATGGATAGTCGGAAGAGTACTTCCAGTTATATTTTTACATGAGGAGGTACGACTGTTAGCTGGATGTCGAGATTACAAAAATGCATGGTGCTTTTCACAACAGAATCAAAATATATATAGCAATCTCGAAAGCTGAGAAATAGATGGTTTGGTTACTAATTTTTCTAAAGGAAATTAGAAAGGACCACGATTGCAGAACACTCTACACCGACAATCAAAGTGTTTTGTGTCTCTCGAAGAATCCGGTGTTTCACTCGAGAACGAAGCACATCCAACTGAAGTACCACTATATATGTAAATTGGTAGATGACGGGACCTTGTCGTTGAAAACGATCGCAGGTGTGATAAATTTTGCAGACATGTTCACGAATGTTGTCACCACTAAACTGAGGTTGTCACTGCCTCAATTGAGCTCAATCACTAGTGAAGTAGGAGTTGTTGCTGGTCTAAAAGATCATTTGGAGTAGAGGAGATGCAAAAAAAAAGTTGGGACACTGAGATACCATGTTACCAATTTGTCTTCAAGTGAGAGATTGTTCGGTGTGAAGACAATTTGTTCATCAAGCAATATGATAGGTTGCTTGATCGTAAAGTAATATGATGGGCTACTTAATTACCACTCTTCTTTGATTTAAAAATGTTTGGTAGAGAAAACGCCTAGTGGTAGATTTTTGCTTAATTAATATTAATTAGATTTTTTTGCCTTAAGTTGTTCTAAGTTATATAAGGGAGTTTAGACCCCTCATGTAACCATCACTCACAGAATAACTTTTTTAAGTTTGTATTTTTTTCTTCTCTATAAACAATATTAGATCAACGGAATTTGTGGTTTTTCACCATCCGTCTGGTTTTCACAATTTGTAATGTTCTTTTATTATTCTTTCTCCTTCTTGCTCTTCATCTGTTATGTTGTGGTATCGAGTGAGTACCTCTACATTACAATATCAATCTTTACAATTTTGTTTGAAAAAGTAAAGAAGAAAAAAGAGTCAACCTTTCAGCCGAAAAAACGTGTCAGCTTGTGTTGAACGAAAATCTGACGAAAACTTGAGGTGACAGATAGCAAACTCCTAAAATAAAACATATATTAAAAATATAAGTTCGCTATACTCAAACTTCTCTATGTTGATATTTAAAATGGTCTATTAAAATTTTCATTAGTATGTAAAAATAAAAAGGAAAGTTATTTAGTGGAAGCTAGAAAGGTGGAGTACCCATCCTTCTCAACTAAATAATAGAGACATTTGAATGCCCAGCAGAGAAGGATTCAATCGTGTCCTCTAAAAGATTTGGTCATGCTTCGTCATTATCCACAAAATTAGCAACATTTTGTGAAAAAACAAAGAATTTACTGTTACATTTTCTGTCACTTAATTACGTCAAGATAGTTTAACGAGATTAAAGCTAAAACGCACCGTGTTGTTACTTTTTCAGAGGCATTTTTGAGCCCATATTACGGGAAATTAACAATATCCATGTAAGCCCATAATTCGTGAGAGGCCCTTTTCTGTAATGGAGCATGCTATTGGTAGTCTCCATTTATGATTCCTTTTACCACTTTGTAACTTAATCGGTTACAAGCTAACCGCCTTCTTTCTGGATTTGTTGTTGTTTTCTTCACTAACAATGGAGTAAATATAGTTTAGCTTCAAATGAAATCGGATATAAGGCTTCTTTGGGCCGCATCAGGCCCAAGTTTATTTATTTCCTCTTTCAATGCAACTCTAAGCTCAAGTTTTCAATTTGACCAGTACAATTCGGCATGCCAACGCAACAAAAAATTGCGTTGTATCGTTCTATTTCGTCTCGACGAAACGATTAACTTAGCAGAAATTTATTATGTTTCGATAACAGAACGATCAACGCAAGTACTGCTATATAAGCGAAATGGTTGACGAAATAAGGTGGTTTTGTTTCGTTAAATTTTGTTATTTCATTCTCTATTCTACGAGCGTAGAATACCCTGAATTGCAGGAAATTTTGGCGAAGGAAAAGATGGAATAAGGATGTAGAATATCCTAGATTCCTATGTTGTTTCATTTCTGCTTTTGCTCTCTCTCTCTCTCTCTTTCTTGCCCGATGCTCTCATGGCACTCCGCCTGAGGCATGTCGGTTGAAGTATTTTTTCGTCGACTCATGCGTGACGTGACCAAGTTCTTCATGTCCCCTCTGTTGAGACTTCATCATTGGATCACCTTTTTTCCCCAAACCCTAGCTTGAGTTAGGTTGATCTGACCCTAAAATCGACGATCTGGCGTCTCTTCTCCAGTGGTCTAGTGTACTTGATGAAGTTTAGTAGGCTTAAAAGGCCGAAAAAAGTTCAATGATAACGATTGCTAGGTGGTTGTGACTTGAGACTGGTGACAAGATCGTCGACCAGACTCTTTTCACCTTCAAGTAATCCATGGCTATATATGTCTTTGTTGAAGGAAAGAAAAATGGTAGAAAGAAAAAAGAAACATAGAGAGAGAGAATGAAATGAATAGAATAGGAGTTAAAGCAAGCAAGCAATTTGAAGGTATTTGCTCTTTTCTTCAATCATTTTTTGTTTGTTAAATTTTTTTGTTGCGTTTCTTTAACCTTTTTTCGATTTGCATTCAGATTATTATTTGTACATAGGGCTGACTCGAATGGAGCTAATATGGAGTATGATGAACCTGACATATCTTCAGATGAGTATGTTTTTATTTTTTGCTTGTTTGCTAGTGTTAAATTGCTTATTTGCTTGCTTGTATTGTGTGCTTCCAGCTTATAGATAAATTGTTTGCTAGTGTTAAATTACTTATTTGCTTGCTTGCCTTGCTTGATGTCAGCTTATAGTTAAATTAATTGCTAGATTATGTGCTAGATTGGCTAATATTTGTGTTAAATTGCTTGCTTGCTGGTTGGTATTTGTGTTAGAAAGATATAATGATATTTATTTTTTTGCTTGCTTGTTCGCTTGTTTGATTGCTTGTCAGTTTATAGTTATACTTGAATTACCAGCTTATAGTTATACTTGAATTGCTTGCTTGCAACATTTATAGCATGGAAGCAAGTTTGAACTTTGAAAACCGAGAGAAAATTCAAAGAATTCAAACTGATTCACATATTAAAACTCAAGAGGGTAGTGATGATGTTAAACCCCCGAAAAAAAAGCTGGAGGAACATTAACCTCTGAAATGTGACAACACTTCAAAATGGGTCCAATGACTTGCTTGATGCTAAGTGAGGTATATTTGAAGTGGTCAAGTGACTTGCTTGATGCTAAGTGAAGTATATTTGAGCTTGTCTTTTTTTATGCTAGCAAGGCTTGATGTCTTGTTTGGCTTTTTGGCTAGTGTTGTTGCTTGTCAGTAGGTTAGTGGTGTAAGGAATAACCTAGAATGCTGGTTTATCAGTTCATCTATTTGGCTCCTTAGAACTGAAGCAATGGTTCTTCTGTGATGATTTATGAGTTTCATATGTTTTCAAATCTTTTCTTTTAGCATGTGGTTGATTGGTATCTGAGAAGATAGCTTCAGTTCTAGATTGAACTTTTGTGTTGTGATCTCATTGAGCTTTTGTGTTATGATCAGTTCTAAGTTGAGCTTTTGATTAGAAATTATGTTAAAGTAAGAATGATGATGATGTAGTGTTGTGCAGCAATGGCTGTTGTAAGTTCATAACACTTGTGAATAATTTTAAGTTCATCTTTTGAATCAATGTTGTGTATGCAAGTTTATTGTGAGTTATTTTTTTTTTAGTATTTTGAATCAATTGATGTTGTATTTGCAAGTTCATATGTTTGTAACGTGGATTTTTCAGTTATTTTTAATATTTTTTCTGTATACTTCATGCAAATAGTAAGTTAAACTGTATAATTGATGAGTTGTGTCTATTAATGATAAAAAATTAAACGATTAATCGTTTTGATCATTTAAATTTAACGAAAGGATCAACGCCAAAAATTGTCTCCCTCATCAAAGCGAAATAATTTACGCCAATCACATTGGCTAAACATAACAATCAACGAAAATTGATTTTCATGACCGTTAAAAACGTTTGACAGGTCTAAATACAATCAGGAAGAAAATGAGTGGTGCGGGAACTTATTAACGCGTGTGGTTAATAACTTAATCCTACATTAAATAATTTTATTCAAGTATTATTTGCATTGTTGACCGTGGAATAATTTCGATATGTCAATATTGTCATATGCATTGTTAACCCAAATTACATTCAAGTATTTAAGAAAAGGGACATCGTCACATCTTTTGTTTTAGATAAAAATGAGATTTTTTTTTACTAAAAGATAAAAATGAGATTAATTCTATTAAATTTAAATATCTGCAATACATGTAGCTGAATTCAAATATTCAACCTCCAACATGAAGGGACTAGTTACTAAATTAACGTAAAAATATACAAAGAACATTATTCACCTTGGGAGAAATCCAAATATCATGCCTGCATAATATTTGCTTTACAATAATTATATGAACGATTAATACAAGTAAAAAGAAAATAAAGTAGGATTTGTGTATCTTTTTTATGATAAGAATGAATATTAATTTACAGAAACTATTTTCTAGTAAATAATGATAGGTACAAACATATTTTTCATCAAGTGTTAAATATTTTCCGAAAGACATATAAATGCTTTCCAGGCAGTGACGGAGTCATGCATGGGCAAACCCGGGCAAATCTCCAGGCTTGATTTTTTAAAAACGCAAATTTTAGTGTATTTTTAGTTATTTTTCTAGTGAAAAATGAGCTTTTAATGATATTTTAGTGAGTTTTAGTGGATTTGTGCCAGAACTTGATCTCAACCTCAGTGTCCGAATTTAGTTGTGACCGGACTTAAAAAGTCTCTGAATCCGTCCTGTTTCTAGGTGTAAGTAAGACTGTAAGAGGTGCACACGAAAAGTACAGTTACTAATCTTCTAAAAGAGTGACTGTAAACTAAAACATTCACTTAGTCATTACTAGTAACGTAAAATACTTAATTCTTTTTTTTTTCAAATAAGAATACTCGTTATATTTATTAATTTTTAAATGTTTCGTATTTGATTTGAATCTGTATTTATTCATAAAAACAAGAGACAAATATCATATAAGCTAGATTTGTATTTGTAATACATTTAACTCTTCATATCCAGACAAACGATTTATGATAAATAATTAAAATGACTTCAAAAAATGATTAGTTCAATGATTCAATTTTTCGTAAACATTTCACAAATGTTCGCGTCTCATTGAGAGGTCTTTTGGTAATAAATATTGTTGAAGGTTTCGAAAACTTTTACATATCAAAAAAAGATGAAATGACAACACAACATTTTAAAAATCATTGAATGATACATTTGGAAGAAACGTGTGGGTTTGAGAATCCCTTGTGGTGGTTGGATAACTAATAATCATTCAATGGATCTGCATCTGCTATTGAATTTCTTGTACCAGAGAAAACGGACACCCCAACCAAAATCAACCAGCTCATATATATCTATATTATCTTATAAGCATTTAAGACTGTTCTATTTCCGGACTTCTTTTATTGCAAAAATACTCTTTATGTATCTCTTCGCTCGCGCGCTGATGCACGATGTCGCTCTGATACTGTACGCCGCATGACACCGAATGACGTCATATGATGCCACTGCAGACCGCATAATGCCGCTCCGCCCCTTTGCCACTTCACGCTTCAAGTCGCATGAAGCTGATGCAATCTGTATAATAATGTATTGAAGTGTATGAGGAATATAAATATAGACTCTTAATTGTAATTGAGAGATGATGGATAATAAAATTCAGTTTCTTTAAGTTCATTTCTTCTACAGTTTCCATTTTCAGATTTCATAATGTTAATGAATAATATGATTTTTCTACTTTTACATATTTTATTATATATACTATACTTTTGAGTTTTACAGTACTAGTAAATAATGATTTGCTTATGTTCTCATCTCAACATTAATTTATATTTTAAATGAATCTCAATGACTCATACCTAGTATCACTTATTTCCAAATCACTTGGCCACACAACCCGGTCTGTACCAAATCCTACACGTGCACCTATGATGGCGGCACCAACAATTCATTCATTGACCTTGATGCCATTAGTAATGATACTTGAGACGCAATCAACATGTATATGAAATTTTTTGTTTGATCAAAATAAGAATTATATTTATTACTCTATTTTTAATTATTTAACAGTTATGATTTTATTTTTCTGCGTTCAGCATTCAGATTAAACACATGCGTTCATGTTGAAAAAACAAACGACAAAAATAATTAAGTATGAGACAAAATTTGAAATCTGCGTTCACGTCTGAATGCTGCGTATGGATGTTGTGTTTAGGCAACGTTGTGAACGACACGTCTGGACGCACGTTCAGACGCTACGTTCAGACGTGAACGCATATTTCAAAAGTACTTGGTATCTTTTTTTTGCTTCGTAAACTCGGATAACTTCTATTTCTAAACGCTTGCGTCTAGAAAACACTTCTGAACGCTGAACGCTGAAAAGTAGAGTCATGACTGTCAAATATTTGAAAGCAGAATTATGAATGTAATTTTTATTTTTTTAGAATCGGAAAAAAAATCCATGTATATATAGTATCTCATTAAGATAGTTTTTTGTGGGTTCAATATTTTTATTGATCTTCTTCGTTTAGTCAGAAATCTGATAACGATGGAACGAAGGGGGCGTTCTAGAGGTGACCAGATCATCGGCTATTCGAAAATATCTGGTGCATATTAGCATATATAATAGATCAATTGAAACAACATTAAAACAATAATTAATTCCTCCTTATAAAAAAATTCTTTGACATCATCAATAGCGATTTCACATCCCCAAATAATTAATTACATGATTATATTTTCCTCTCTTTTTTTCTTTTTGGAATTTACTCTCATGACGATAGTTACGCATCACAAGATTCACAACACATCAAATTGTACCAATTATTCTACAAGGCATAAGTTTTACGCAAGCAGCGTGGCCTTTATGTTTTTTTTTTAGATTAATTATTCAAATGCACTTGGTCAATGTTCATCAAATGCTTTAGAACCTATGTCCAATATTAAGTGAAAGCATTGTATTATTTACAAATAAAAATGTCAGATGTATAGATAGACAAAAGAACCAAAATTCTTTTTCTTTTTGCAAAAAGGAAAATAAAAAAAAAACTAAAAATGCCAAAGGATCGTCCATCGATAAAATACTGTCACATACACAACCTGCAAGAAAGCAAAAAATATATTAACTATGTAGACAAAAAATATCAATTGTGTAAAATATTATTTAAAAATATAAAAAGTATCAATTCTCCAGAAAAATGCATCCATTAAAAAAGATGAAAAGAAGCAAACCCTAAAATAAAACAGATTTCCGTTACTATTTGCTGCTGCTGAGAGTTCAAAACTGTCTGGAGATCTCTTCTTGCCTAAGAATCTAGAAACGAAATTCTAAATATAAAAGATCTTCTGAATTATATCATTGACGGTCGAGTGTTGATCTTCAATCATATTATCAGCTGTTGAGTGTTGATCTTTAATTCGATGATCTAAATTAATACAGTTCCAAGATAGCAGATCAATATTTCTAACTTTTTCTAATTCCGTCAACCATCAAATATCGGATTTCAATTCAACATATGGCATATGGCCTGTGGTGATCCATACCCACAAGACTCACTCAATCCTAGAATTTTTTTATGTTTGAATCTCAAAAAAATAAGAATTACATTTATGATTCTGTTTTCAAACATTTGACAGTCATAATTCCATTTTTCTGCGTTCAGCATTCAGACTAAATGCATGCATTCACGCTGAAAAAACAAACGACAAAAATAATTAAGTATGATGCAAAATTTCAAATCTGCGTTCACGTCTGAACGTCGTGTTTGGATGTTGTGTTCAAGCAATGTTGTGAATGCACGTCTGGACGTACGTTCAGAAGTGAACGCATATTTAAAAAATACTTGATATTTTTTTGCTTCGTAAACTCGGTGACCTCTATTTCTGAACGCATGCATCTAGAAAACACTTCTGAATGCTGAACATAAAAAAAGTAGGGTCATGACTATCAATTGTTTGAAAGCAGGATCATAGATGTAATTCTTATTTTTTTGAGAGGAGACAGAAAAAAATTCCTCAATCCGATATCCACTTTATGATTTCTTTAGTTATTTATTTATTTATTTATTATTCAAATGCATGTGTTGAATGTTCATCAAATGCCTTAAGCCCTATGTCCAATTTTATAGATAAATCACTATAATATTCGAAATTAAAATATCAGAAGAGGAGATGGACAAAAAAAAATCAGAAATATAGCGACCTGATTCAAATAATTTAATTTGAAAAATAAAAAATAAAAAGAAAACAAACCTTGGCATGTGCGAGCACGGTGTACTAATGAATTGTTATTGCCTCTTTTATCCTAGATCTAGATTGACTGCTTGAGAACTTAAGAATTGAGGCTGATATAGAAAAATAACACGAATTGATGCAATCATTAATTGAATAGTTTAGGTATAGTCAGTAAAATAATTGTCTTTGGGTCCGTTTGGCAGGACAGGTTTAGTGTAGAATAACGTAATAGCGCTCTATTTCAGATTTGGATGCAATGCCAAACGCGAAATTAAAAAATGGAATAGACTCAGTTTAGCAGAATAGTCTCTATTCTGCTATACCGCGATAAGACTCACTGTTTAAACGCGTAAAATTCAAGCGAATGAATTCCCCAACTACCCTTCATCTACCCCACTTTTATTACTTCCCTTTCTCTCCAAACTCGTACCATTCTCCTTTCTTTCGTGTAGAACACCAGAGATAAACCTCTTCCTTTCTTCCTTCTACAACCTGTCGTAGATCTCATCATCGAAGCCCTTTATTTGGAAAATGAATCTCAGATGTAGACACTCCTCTATATTCCGGTAATTTTGAAACCTGTCTTGACAATTTGTTCGCTCGATCTCCTCTTCGCTCGTTCTCCCCTTCTTCGACACCATCCCTTGAAGTACTAGTAGAAGACGAAAGTATATTTGGGAGTGTCTTACTGGAGATTTACAGGTTAAAAAATCCTTTCCCTTTGATTTCGTGTTTGTTTGCTAATTTGTGTAGCTAGTAGCTCCCTTTTTTTGTTGGTGAATGTGAATAAGGCTTGATTAGGTTTTGCAAAATTGGTTGAAACATTTCTGCACAGTGTTTAGTTGAAGACTTACTTGACAAAAAGATAAACAATACCCTTTTGTACATTGGCACAATTATGAAAATCCTTTGTCTGAGGTGTCGGATTTTTGGAATTTGCCTTTCATTGACATAACAATTGCCTATTATTAGCCTTATTACTGTTTCTTATTGGTTATTGTTTGTATTATGAATAATCATTGTGTAATGGGACTTGCTTATTATGGTGCCTAGATACCAGATTCCTGTATTGATTGTGTAAAAGCTTGAACTATGCATAATAGAAGGTGATATTGGAAAGTCTGGTTCCAAGTTATGTAGTATTGTCGGTTTGAAGTTTTGCTTTAAGTGGCACCTTCAATACTGACCCAATATTGTTTGCTTGTTGACCCAATTTTATCATGAAAGGTACTAAATTATAATTGACAAGCTGAATGGAAGGTGGTGACCATGTTAATCGAACCCGTGGTCGAGGCCGAGGTAGAGGTCGAGCTCGAAACCCAGCTGGAGATGAATCACACTCAAGGTCCGCAAACTTCGGCGATAAAGAGACGGAGGACCTGTTGAGTGCGGCACAAGAAGTTCAGATAAAAAGTAGGAGAAACGACGTGAAATTTACTACTACTGAGGCTTATCGACGCATCACACCTCAAAGCCAAAGAGGGGTCGATATGTTACGAAACTGGTTTAAGACTTTGCGGAGTGAATTCAGTAACTTGAAGAGTTTAGTCGCTAGATCGGGATGGTCATGGGACTGGACCGCGCACAAAGTGATTGCCCCCCAGGAGGTTGGAATGCGCTACTGACGGTATGATTCTTTTTACCCCCATGAGATTAGATTATTTTCCAATTACGATATTCTGATTTCTCTCTTTTGTATTTTGGCTCTTGTTGGTTATTAAATAAATTCAGATGGATCTGCATATCACACTAACATGCACAAGGATATGTTTCCAATTGATATTTGACTTTGATAGTCTGGATTTCAGTAATAGTGCACGCCAGTTGAAACTAAATTTAGATTTAAATTAAATATGTGGAAATGAATGTTTCTATTTTAATTTAAAAACAGTTAGCCATTTTTCAGAGAACTGGGTGCTGCCATTGAACACCATGTCAGTATTAGGATAAGGCATTAAGCCATTGAACACCATGTCAGAAGTGCTTGCAGTAACCAATTAATCTCAAAACATAAAAATTTGTCGTACAGAAACTTAAAATTCCATGAATACTTGCTGTGCCAAATTTGTGTTGATCTTCATTACTTCTGTTCTCTGTGATTGTTTTTTTTCTTACTATAATATACTGGAACTGAACTGGTGGTAATTGTGATTGAGTTGTTGTGTATGTTTATGTCACTTGAACCCTTGTCTGAATTTGTATTTCCCCTCTCTTTTGCATAACTGACATTTGCCCTTTTTTGAAATGCAGCAAAACTATAACAAGTGGAGGTATTACCCAAACAATAAGTTTTCATTCTTCAGGGAATTCGAAAAACTGGTTGGGACTAGTGCAATCACAGGAGATTTTTCTACACCAAGCGAGAGTAGAAACAATAGTGGCACCGGCAGCTCTGGGAACCCAGCACCTGAGGATGACGAGCTCGTTATTGACTCAGAGGAGCGGGCATGGTTTGAGTATCAAGAATCCAGATATGAACCGGATAACCAAACTGTGGAAGGGAATAGAGAGGATGAACCAACTGTTGGCGAGCAATCGTCTCAGGATACCGGAAGGACGGGCAATAGGAGTGCAAGCTCGAATAATCGAAAGTCGACTGATGAGCCGGAGGGATCTCGCACTAGGCGTGTAAAGAAAGCCATCGCTGACGGCCAAGCTATAGATGCAATCGCTACGGATGCTTTGGGGAGCATTGCAAAATCCAGTGATCATCTGGTTCAGCAGAATGATGAGTTCCTTGCAATAGCGCAGAAAAGGTTGCAGTTACAGGTTGCAGAGTTCAACAAACAAACAATTGGGCAACAAGTAGAGCAGGTACTGATATCTTTTCACCTAAACTTACTACAAAGGTTCAAAGTCCAAGATGCTTTGAACCCGCAGCGCCAATGGTCCTTTTTGCATGCAACAACAGAGGAACAAAGACTAATCATTGCTGAATCGGTTCCTGGCTTCTTCCAGCCATACAATGGAGGTGTGAATGGCAATGATGGTGCCAATGGAAATCCTTACTGGGGCTTTGGTGGTTTTAATAGTGGACAACCACCAAACTAGAAATAATCCTTGCCATATGTTGAGTTATGGAACTGTAGTATTGTTCCAACTGCTAACCATATTATGGTAGATCAACCATATTGTAGGACTTTTTAATCTATTGTGGTAGATCAACTATATTGCTCCAACTGCTAACCATATTATGGAACTATAATATTGTTCCATTTGTTGTAGAATTTAAATTTACATTGTAGTAGATGAAAGAGTTGAATTATGGAACTATAAGTCGGGTTCCATTTGTTGTTGTAGAATTTAAATTTCCATTGTAGTATATGAAACTGTAATTATGGAACTGTAATATCATTCCATTTGTTGTAGAATTTAAGCAGTAGAGATGAAACTATTATAATTAGAAAAGATTGTGATATCTGTGATATTGGCTTGACCTCTTCCTTCTTTTAAATTTACATTTGTGATGTTAAGATAAGACACGACTTTATATATCTAGCCAATTATTTTCTTCATCATGAAACCACTAATCAAATCACAAGCTTTACATCAATAACGATATTACCCATTTCAGCAGAAAGTGGTTCTAAGAAGAGTCAGCAATGACTTATGAGGATTCACTAACTTTTTACAATTTATCTCATAGTTGTTGCTTGAAGGATTCACTAATATTTTTCACAGGATCGCACAACCAAATTTTTTAATTGTTGTCACAAGTCTCATCTCTGCCAAATATAGGAAAAGAAGATAATAATTTATTATTTTCTTATACTTCTCTACTTGACCACAGTTCAAAAGCAAACATTTAATAAACATTCAGAAATTTTGAAATACAACCTTCAGCCAAACAAAGAGTAAACTACTACATCACTAATTGGCACTAATTGCAACATTACATTTTAGTAAATTATTTTACAACACTACAATACTAATTGCAGCCAAACAAGCTAACCTGAACTAACCCCACAAACCACAGAAACCTAACAAGAAGTAACCTACTACAACCTACCAATGAAACCAACCCCTTACATCAAGTGTACTCAATTGGCACGATCCGCCCACAAAGTGTCTCTGATACCGGCTCTAATCTGCTCACCTAAGTCTGTGGCATCAGCGTCAATAGCTGCTGCCAACACCGGGTCTGACGCGTCCTCTTCAGGTTGCTCTTCTTCGGGAACCACTTCGTTCGTATGTTTCCTGATGAAGTTGTGAAGGATGCAACATGCTAGCACAACTTTGCACCGTCTCTTGTAAGCATAATTTCTCATCAGCTCGAGAACTTTCCACCTCTTTTTCAAAATTCCAAATGTGTTCTCGACAATGTTCCTTACTTGGGCGTGACGGTGGTTGTACAAATCTTCGGGACATGCGTACTGAGAGCGTCCTCTGAAGGAAGACAACCAGTACTGATGGTTACGATAGGGAGTTATGAAATTTCTTGTATTTGCGTAGCCCATATCAGCAAGATAGAACCTATCTATTTGCGTAGCCATCTATTGCTCCAAGGGCATCCTAAGATAATGTTCAGTGTGAAATTTGCAGTATTGAAATGAATCTGCAATGAAATTTGAATTGAAGCAAAAATTGTGAAAAACATGCTGACCTTGAAAGGATAGTTTGGACCATCAGGTGAGATCTTTGTTAGTATGGGTGCATTCTCTCTTGGCAGTTTCATGTACGCACGACGCATCTTGAGTACACTCTCCAACACATCTCTGAAGCATCTCTGCACCGTCTCCTTGGATCGTTGAAAGTCCTCAGCGACTTTCCGTCGAGTCGATGAATGTGCCAATGCCTGCAGGAACATTCCAACTTGTTATTCGGTACTTACTTTGTCTGTGTTAATAATTCATTTTTGCGACACTTCAGCACATAGGATAATGAAAGTCGTTGGAGACATTCGATACAAGTCGAAACATCTATCAGGATGCCGTCCTAGAATATCCATGATGTACTCTCTCCCTGTTAATGGCCTATCATTTCTGATTCTTCGAGACCTTTTTCTGTGAGGCTCCGAGCAGCTCGTATGACTGCGTTTGTGTTGATTTGTAGCTGCAGGTTGTTTCTTCTAAAAAACATCTCATCATCGCTATCCATCTCCTACAAACAATGACAGATTGCTGGTTCTGAATAAGTGTCTTACCAAAAGAAACACAGAAAAAATGCATGTATGCATGGTCTCTATTACACCATAACCCCAACAAACCTTACTTATCATCAAGTTAGAAGGTGTCAGATTGTTTCTACTTGTGTTAAGCAAAACAAAATAAGGCTGGTTTTGCTGATGAACTGTTGGCCATGCATCCCTACTGTTTGATGTAATCCATCAGTTAGTACAGGCAGAAGGAGTATGGGTAGTTCAATATATAAATGTGCATTTTCACTATGAAGTTTCATGATATGAGATTATTTCCCAACTGCACACTATAACAAGTTCAATTACTGAAACTATAAGCACTACAATTATCCTACTGCATTTATGAGATTCTCTCAATTTTCGTCTAATACATGCACAAATCAAGCAGGTAAAAAGGGTGCCAGTACTAAACCAGACTCTGAAAATCATAATCAAACTCGGCTAAAACCTTATAAGGCACAAGCCTTCTCACCAAAATTATCACACCAGTTCAGTCCACTCTTTATCTGCTACCAGTAACAATTCTAGGTGTGCCTTGATCAGTTCAGCTTAAATTCATTCTCTCTCTCAATAAGTCCAGCAAGTATACTTCTCAAAAGAAAATTAAAATTACCTTATAAAATGGCTGAGACGAGCAATCAGAGATCGTCCGATAGTCTAGGATTAGGGCAAGCAGAATTCTGAAATTGTGGGTGCCTATGCTCTATGTTGGACCAGGCCTCTAACCCACTGCTCTGATACCTGCAATAAAATGCCAGGTAAATGTTATTTCATATACCAAATTTTATATACAAGGATATGGAAGTGGTGCTTGTAAAGGGAGATATGCGTCGATTTTATTTTGAGTTACAGGTTGGGGTGATTTGTTTGATTTGCCCCTTCTCTGGCACGGGGGTTTGGCATGAGTGATTGCTTTTGCAGAAGGGATAAGGCAAGTTAGAGATCAGATTCTACCAGCAACATCAAATTGATCTTTTACAATTGTTGTTGCATTTAATAATGAGAAATGTGTATAATTGAAAAAGCAATTTCTATATAATTGAAAAATGAATAACAACAACTTATTAATAACTGAAAAAGCATGTCAAACAACAATTTCTATATATCCTTCTGCAATTAAACAAGCAATGGAAAAACCAATCGTTAACTGAGATAGTACTTGATATGACATCATGCTAATTGAAGTTACTATATATCCTTAAGATCAGCACTTACTCCTCTAAATTACTGCATTTAATATTGATATAAGCATATAAATTGAAGAAACCAAAGGAGCTCAAAAGCACAACTTCCCTCAGATCCCCAAAGTACCAACTACGATTAAGTATTGTGTATCTGGACTTGGACTTGGACTTGGATCGAACTTCAAACAAAAACCATGGACTGTCATGTCCATTAGCAGCCGATTGAAACCTTGCTAATGTCCAAAAACGACGACCGATTCAAAGGAATGACAAACCAGTTTGACAAGACAAACCTTGAATTTAATCACCGCGAGCGATCGGGAATGTCGATCAACCCAACACGAAGGCGGCGCAGGAGAGAAGAAATAGAGTGGAGAAGATTGACCAAGAGGAAGAGAAAGAGATCCGACGGAGAGATCAATTTGGAGGATGGAGTGCGGGTGGAGGAGAGCGTCGGAGAAATCGCGATTGAGCGAGAGGAAGAGAAGGGACAAGGGAGAGAATGGATACGACAAGAGAAGGGATAAGGCAAGAAGGGTAAATTATTGAAGGGTAGTTCGGAACTTGCACAATATGATGGATATTTCAACATCTATTCCAAATTTTTATTCTTCAGCACTGCTGCCAAATGACGTTATTCCAGAGCTCTATTCTCCCTCAGTAATAGAACAAATATGTTTAGCTATTATTTTCCAAACCACTAATTTTGAATAGCTATTCCATTTTAAAGACTATTCTCCTCCTATTCCTTGATTTGCCAAACGGACCCTTTGATCACAAAATAAGAGAAATAACGCTTAAAATAGCTGCACCCTTAAGCGAAAGCAATCGTCTGGAGACTTTTTTTGCCTGTCTTTGTAAAAAATAATTGGGTAGTTCTAGTGTGCATCTCAAATTAGCGTACATCTCATCTTACTGTACATCTCCGATCTCAGCCTTTGATTTTACTAGGGCAGTAGGATCATTTGTACAAATAAACTAAATTTGACATGTATTAAATTCTTAAAAGGAAAGCAAAACTAGTTATTAACAAGGGTAAAATCTCTCTAATATCTATATTAACAATATTATTCTATTACTTTACCAAAAAATCAGATAAATAAAAAATTGCTTTTAATTTTAACTCTTTCGTAACTAAGGTTTGTGTCCACCTCTAGCCTTATCTTTCTTGCTTGTTCTCGTTATTTCAATCTCCCTTCTTCTATCTGTTCTTGGCTTAACATATCGTTCGTTGGGCCATTTTCACATGAATATGGTGTTTGCGCAAAATTAAAATAATTGGTCAAGTTTTACATGGAACCTCTATATAATCAATGCGAGTTGGTATTTTTGTGTGTTTTATATGAAATTGTCGCTGTTGGAAAAGCTTCGATGGGTCCGGAGGGCAAGGAACCATGAAACTCACCTCGAAGACGCCGGGACTCCATCCTAGCGCTCTCCTCTTGGCCTTCAAAACGATTCCTGCTCCTTACCTGGACCCCCAACCACCGTGGAACGTGACATATAAATCTCAGTGTGGATTAAGGTCCAGTCTTTGGGTTTATATCCGATCCAAGTCAGACCAATCACATTTTAAAGAATTTAACTTATAATTAAGTTACTAAACCTAAATGTGTGTAATTTAACCATAATTCCCTTTAGTTGTTTAAACCTGCCCAAGGAGACGATACGAAAATAAACCCAAAAGATATATGAGGAATAATAATATATAATTAATAATATGGGAAGATGTGAAAACTCCCAGACAAAGGAATAAATTGTCAAGTTCAAAACCCCAGGTGTAGGACATCAGGATTCGCTCCCTTAGACGGGTCTTGTAATCAAGCCGCCAATCTAAGGGTATCGTTAGACAAGTCTCGTAATCAAGCCGCCAATCTAACTTAATTCTGAGTTTCCAGAACGCCCTAGTAAAATAGAGCAGCTACTAAAAGCTCACACTCGGTCAAAGAGCGAATCGAGATGCCTACCCTCGCCAAAAAGGAAAATAACATAATAAACACTCGGTCTCAGCCGTCATACGGAAATAAGGAACCGATTACCCGTTTGAAATAATATAATAAAATGGGAACTCCCTGTATCAACTAAGGGCCAAAGGGGAGCCCCAGACTTCCTCTTTACCAACCAGGGGCCAAAGGAGAAAGCCCTTCGAATATTAGGGGATCCTGAAATATCGGCTAATAGAAAAATATATAAAGAATGGAATAGATCCAATACCTCACATATGACAAGTATACTCTCAATTGAGAAATCGAACCTTAATCACTCAATAGAGGAGACATTATAGTACTACTTATTAGTAAGGATTTTGAAAAGAGAAACTCTCTTACTGGCACTACGAGCCATCAAGTGATGGTCATCGTTGGTGACAAATGATCGAATGTCCTTAAAGACATCCCGATGAGTGGACCCCACGGGCATTGAGCTTGCGTACGTAATCCAT
The DNA here is from genome assembly GCA_964058865.1 of Eleocharis quinqueflora. Taxonomy (NCBI): domain Eukaryota; kingdom Viridiplantae; phylum Streptophyta; class Magnoliopsida; order Poales; family Cyperaceae; genus Eleocharis; species Eleocharis quinqueflora. The sequence continues at coordinate 6,981 of CAXKVX010003520.1, read as the reverse complement.
CCGCCACGATCCCTCCAGACTACATCCAATCTAAGACTCACCGGCTCGACTCTCATCACTCTCGGTGAAATACATATAATATTCAATACGCATCTACCTATAAGTATTTCTAATAACCTATACGGTTCGTATATCAGACCTTACATGCAACATGTGATGCAGATGACATGCAATGTAGGTTGGGCTCAGCTATTGGTACAATTACCAGTATGCAAACATGACGGTTCAAGTTCTACGGGCCTGATTAATAATTGTTGGTAGTTTGGTACCGCAATTCAGTTTAGGTAAGTCTGGTAGGTCCTAGTTAAGAAAGAAAGGGATATAAATCTCAGGAACCACACTTGGGAGATATGGAGAGAAACGCAAGGTCGACTCTACACTCCGAGGGCAACTCTGAAGCGTCCACGCCTGTATCAGCGTCGACGGCGTCAGTAACGGCCTCGTCTCTCGCAAGTGGATACGAGTCGGCTAAATCTCCTAATTTGGTGATCGAATTGTATTTAGTTAGACTGAACATTGAGTTAAGAGTCTAGGCGTTTGAGACGTCCTTGATGCTCCTAACTTAATTTACTTGTTATTCTTACTTAGTTAAATTCTCGTGCAGTGTCCTTGCTGCACGGTGAGTGTGTGAATCATATGTTTCCATTACTTTACTTAATTCATGTGTTATTCCATGTGCATTACTAATTCTATTTATTTATTTTGTCGTCGGGACGATAGGGTACAAAATATCAGTAAAGAACAACACAAAGAAAACATGTTATAGATTCAACCACTTTTAGTTAGACTTTTAATTAAAATTAAGCAAAGAAGAAATAAATATTATAATAATTATAGGTGCGTATTAATATTGTGTATATAGAGAAATTGATCAATATATATGATTCTAAATAAATATTTACTTAGTCACATTAGTGGGTGTTTTATTAGGTATTTAAGTGTACTTCATATTTGATGTGATATAGAGAAATTGATCAATATATACTAATATATACATAATCTTACTTAGTCCAATTGCGTTGGTGGTGTGTGATAATTCATTATTATTATTTATATATATTACATATAATTAATTATGTTATTATGCTTACTAAGTACTTAGTTATTTTACTTATATCTTCACGTATAATCCAAATCCTAAGGTTTAGTATTTGATTGTGTTGTATTATATTTAGTAATTAATAATATTTTATTATATATATCACCCTGTTTAAGTAGACTCGAATATCTATAGTTCGATGACTTGCCACAATAAAAAAAGACTAATTACAGTTTCGACGAGCGTAGCAGAAGTTTATAGAAAAAAAATGCTAATCGTACTTAATATTTTTTTGTAACAACTTCAGCTACGCTGGTCGGGATCATAATTAACTTTTTTTCGTCAAGCCATCGAGCTGTAGATATTTGAGTCTACTTCCATCTCATCAAGTCCGATTTGCGATCGGAGTAATGTGCAATTAACTTTCTATCATGAGTTTGCGTCGGAATCAATTTTGAGTCGATCGTTTCTCCGATCGCAAATAGGACTCGACGCGATGGAAGTATACTCGAATATGTACAGCTGGATGGCTTGCGGCGATAAAAAAATTAATTACGATCTCGACGAGTGTAGCCAAAATTATTACGAAAATTACCTAAATATAATCTAATTCATAAATTAAATTAATATATTTTTATTAATAAAAAAGTCAAACTTCCTTGGAAGTCTGTGAAATTTTGCTTTTGTGGAAAAAAAATCTCAAAATTCAATTGGTCGGTGTTGGGAACACCGCCCAATTGAATTTTCTCAAAAAGCCGATGTTCGCAATCCCAGCCTTTTCTATTTTTTGCGCTTTTGCACTAATCTTTCTTTCTATTTATAATTTATATATTAAATTTCTAATATTAAAAAGGTCTTTCGGGTTCGGATTGGGTCGGGTTTCAATTATCTCATTTCGGGTATTTTCGGGTTTCAGGTCTTTCGGGCGGGCGAGTTGGGTCAGCTTGTCTTCAAAATATTATCAGTCACGGGAATGATCAGGTCGAGTCGAGTCGGATCTGAGGTCATCATGTGTTTTTTAGGTTCGAGTTGGGTCGGGTTTAAATTATCTAGTTTTGGGTATTTGTCAGATTTCAAGTCTTTTGGGTTCGGATCGGGTCGGGTTTCAATAATCTTGTTTCGGGTATTTTCGGGTTTCGGGTCTTTTGGGTTCGATTCGGGTTGGGTCGGGTTCCATTGTCAAGATGGTTTCTATGTGATATGTGATATGCGACAATTACCAAAGTTTTCTATTTTAAAGAGTTCATTCTGGTTTGATAAGTTGTTGTCAAGATGTTTTGATTGTATTCGATACAGTACCTTGTTTTTATTCTAGTTATGTCTTGAAGAGTTCAGTATATGCCTTGATTTTGATTCGGCCTTATATCTGATAAAATACCTAGTTTGATAAGTTGATGTCAAGAGTTCATTATAGTCCATGTACTAGTACAATATTAATTGATAGGTTGATATCAGTTTGATAAGGCCAAATATTCAAACCGGAGTTTATTCTGGTTTGTTAAGTTGATCTCAGGTCTCTGATCTGTTGTGTTCAGGTCAAGTCGGGTCATCTCAGATTGCGGGTCATGTCGGGTCGGCGGATAATGTGATCTCGGGTCATTTCGGGTTTCGAATCATGTCGGTCCGGGTCGGGTCGGGTACCGGGCCATCTGATATCGGGTCTTTTCGAGTTTCGAGTCATCAAATCAGGTCGAGTCGGGTATCGGGTCATCTGCTGTCGGGTCTTTTCGGGTTATGGGTCATATCAAATCAAGTTGGGTCGGGTAGCGGGTCATCTATTGTCGAGTTATTTTCGGGTTTCGGGTCATATCGGGCTACTCTAGGTCAGGCGGGTTTGTCGGGTCGAGTCGGGTTCTGCCACCTCTATGCACGGACCATAAATCATCATTTCCCATTTTAATACCTTTCTCGGTCTTGTATTATTTCGGTTCTAGTTACTAGGTATTATGGGCTAGGCCACTAATTGTGTAGAATCTGTTATATTTCCAATCTCAACCCTATTAGGGCCAAGGCCAAAAAATACGTAGAACCATTTCTAATCATTTCTAAATTTATCCTTTATAGCATATGTTAAGTCCATTAAGAGTCCATTTGCTTAAAAGCCCAAATGCCCATTCCACTTATTCATTTATTCTCTTAAGTTTATAGAGCCCGATAGTAACTCACATGGTCCAGGCCTCAATTCTGGGCCACACTCTCAACAATATCAGACAACCACAAAACCCAGCACAGAAGAGAAATGGGTATTACTGTACTGGTGCTGGCAGACCAGTATAGTACCAGTATCAAAAGTCGATAATGTAGGGCTGGTAAGGGTGGTCAGAACCAACAATTCATAATCAAATTTCTAGAAGCAGTACTAAATGCCAGTATCGGTGCCAGTAAGCCAATAACTCAGGGGGTGTCAGGGCTTGGTTAGGGCTTTTACCGGACCGCAAACATCATAGTCAAATCCCATGTAAGGTTAAAACAACACAGTGTCTAGGTGCCAGTAGATTTGGTAGAGACATAATAGAAACTCCTTAGTTCCCTTATATAGTGCACATATCAGAAAAAGAAGTTGACAAAATCTCTAAGCATAACTACAACAAGTAGCTTAATTTGGTGACATAATATTGGCTTTTGCACAATCATTTCAACACAAAGGTCACAGGTTCAAACAGCAATTCATCAAGGCATTCACAGCACCAGTAATCAAATAAACACACAAAGAAATCAAGCGACATCAAATCAACGAAGGCAAATGCAATTAATATACGTATTGGGTCACTATGCATTTACCAGAAAAAGGCGAGATAAATCGAGCTGGGAAAGAGAGGCAAGGGCCAGCACTACCTCACTTCTGCCTGCTCCTCCTCCTCTTGCAACGCTTTAAATTTCAACTTCTACTTTTGAATTTCAGTTCTTAAATTAGTCTAACTCAACTCATTAGACCAATGGAGCAAGAGGAGTGCTTGGAGACAGGCAGCGCATACTTATAGGCGGGGAGGGGGTTTAGGTAAGTATGCGTGGCAGCTCCTCGTCACTGGATGTGACAGAGGTGCGAGGTTGGGTCTCGCAGAGGTGAAAAGACGAGGGGAGAAATGGGTGCAGAGCGAAGGAGAGAGAAGGTGGGACCGTGGGAAGGAGTGAGTGAAGAGATTTAATAATGGCGGAGAGTACGAGGGGCAATGAGAGAGAGAGAAAAGGGTAATGGGATGGGATTTAATGTAGAGAAGGGGTGACGCGTCACAAAGAGATAGAGAGAGGGGGTGAGGAAAGAGAAAAAAAATGAGTAGGGCATGGGAAATGGGGTCTCGTTTGAACGCTGCATCTGGATCGACGTTCACATTTGAACGCTGCATCTGAACATTGTGTTCAGACAATGTTGTGAACGTGACGTCTGGACGCATGTTCAGACGCTGCGTACAGACATGAACGCCGATTTCAAATTACTTAGTAATATTTTTGCTTTGTCAACTCGAGTGACCTCGATTTCTGAACGCATACGTATAGATAACATTTGTGAACTTGAACGCAAAATAATACATACATGCAAATTTTTGAAAACAAAGTCATAGATATCTGAAAAGTTCCCCGTCTCGAGATCTCCTCTCGGATAAGACACCGGATCGATGTTTCTAAGAGTTTTCGATTTGGTCAACCAACAAATACGGATTCAATTCCACATACACGTGTATGCGTACCAATTCCCAACAATACCCAATCAAACCGATATCCACTACCGAATTTTGTTCCTTGATTCACAGATTTCCAAATACGAAAAGAATATCTAGTGGGGTCAAACGTTTATAACAATCACGACAATTGCTTTTGTCGTTAACTGTATCGTTAAAAAAAGATATAGTTGTGACTGTCGTTGATCGTTTTTGTTTTACAAACAGCATAAACATTTGAATCGTTGATCGTTTTGTTTGTGTAAACGGCAGAGGCGGTCAAAACGTTTCAACCGTTTAATATTTTTTTTACTACCATGCATAAAACAAATTTAAATTGATCTGAATCTCAAACTTAAACAACCAAATTACACAAGTAGACAACAAAATTACAGAAGTAAACAATCAAATTTAAACGAAACATAAATTCAACAAAAATAAGTACACAAACATAATTAAAATTGGACACTAATTCATGCAAATTCATACATCAAGTTCATGCCATGCAAATTACAACACAATTACACAACTAACACAAGTACACAACACAAGATTGAAACCCCAAGAGTCCTATTTTGTATCAAGCTCACAACCTAGTTCTCAAACTACTTCCGAGTTGGTACCAGTCATAGCCTAAGGCTATTTTACCATATATCATCACATAAGTTGATCATGGCTTGAAAATTAAGGAACCAAAGAGCAAAATTGTCTGATGTGCATCAATTGATATGCACATCTCATATGGTTTTGAAAATTACTAAAAAGGGGAGTTTGTTGGATTAAACTCAACTCTTGTTTGATAATTTGCAAAACAAATCAGTACTAACCTTGCACATGAGCTCTGGTGAAGTTCAAGTTGAAATAGGTACAAACTAATGTTGCACATGCTCAAGCAATGCTCAAACATGCTCAAGACAAGTCACGACATGCTCAAGACATCAAGAGATGGCTTTACAGTGCTCAACAGAGCACAGCGTTACCATAATGCTTCATAACCCGTCACAACGGGTCAGCAACTCGTCATAACGGGTGCCCAACTTGTCACAAAGGGTGAGGAGGAGAGAGGCAAGCATCAAGTTGGGATTTGGCGAAGCACAACGTTACTGTAATGCTTGCCCAAGGCGTTACAATGCCTTCCAACCCGTTATAACGGCTTCCCATGGCGTTACAAAGGGTTCCTGCTGAAAATGGCCCACATGATAGCTGCACAAGAAAAGAAGGATAATTCTGAAAACTGTACAACCTGTTATAACGGATCTCATAAGGCATTATGGGTTCTTTGTAAGGCTACAGTTAATTTTGGAGGTTTTAAGATCCCAAGAAGTGTCCAGCCTATATATATGATGCAGAGACAAACCAAAAGGGTATCAAACACCCCCACAAGCTTTCAAGCATCAAATTGAGCACAACAAAAAGCCTAATAACCTTCTCCTTCAGCTACCTAAACAAGAGAGCATTAGGATAGCATCTATAGTCTAATTGTCAATTCGAGAACTTACCTTTAGCTAGATTTTAGCCTTTGGTGCACCACATTTGTCTTGTCAAGTAGCGCATCATTTGTCCTTGATTGTTTTGTCAATCGGACCGTTAGCCGTGTAGAGTAATGTTGCCTCATACATAGGTCTAGAAGACGAAGATTGATTTGCTTGTTTAGAAGAAATTAAAGGTCGGCTCCGTAATTGTAAAGAACACTTGTTTTGATAATGAAATCGGCCCGAAAGAAAGATTTGGTTTCGAGACCGTGGATGTAGGCCTAGTTGATTGATAGGCCGAACCACGTTACATCGCGTGTTCTTTTTGTTCTCTTGATTGCTCTTGCTCTCTCTTTACTCTCTCTCTTTATTACTTTGTTCTTTGTTGATTTGTGATTTTCTCTATTACTTCTAAAACATGCTTGCTTTAACTCTTGACTAGGTGATTAAGGTCTAACAGCTTTAATTTGCAATTGTTGATTGAAAACGCTTTCGTCTAATAATTTGACATTAGTCTTGCGCTTTAAGCCTCAATCCTAATTCTAACAATTGGTATCAGAGCACACGGGTCCATACCTAGCTAATCACCAAATTCTTGTAAGTTCTTGATTTTGTGAAATATGGCTCAATTAAAATTTGTGAAAGAATCCCCGGTCTTTGGAGTAGGTTGCATGAACTTTTCATTTTGGAAAAAGGTGTATGATAAACTATCTAAGCTTGTTTGAACTTTAGAAAATAGTTGAAGATGGTTTGGATATGAAAGTACGAGTTAGATGTTGTTACCCTTACAAAAGAGTCTAAAGAACTTAAGTAC
>CAXKVX010003519.1:0-24093 GCA_964058865.1 Eleocharis quinqueflora | reverse complement strand
AGTGTATCTTAAAAAGATGTCAAATTAATTACCAAATATTCACCAAATAGTTATAATTATATTCTCTCCAATTTTCTTCCAAATTCTAATATTTACTGTTGTAAATACATCCACGAATTTGGTACAAAAGCTAAAATATCTAATAAAAAAAATATAACGGTAGATCTAGGCAGTCAAAACATGCCTTACAACAGGTCTCTTGTGGTCGCAATGAATCTCATTGCGGTCACAATAGACTTGAAAACTTCCTGCCAAGTCTCTTGCGGTCGCAATGAAATCCATTGCGGCCGCAATAAATCTTGCCAAAGCAGTTGATTTATTGTCATTCTTCCCCTACTGTATTGCGATCGCAATTAATCTTATTGCTATCGCAATAGATCTTCGTTTGTTCTGTTTTGCTTGGGCTTTGATCCAAATTAAGTTGGGTTTAGCCCAAACAATATTTTTGACTTTACACTAAGACCCATATATATATATATATATATATATATATAAATTGATCATAATCAGTCCATTAATAATTATAATCAATTTGGTTAAGTTCTATATGCATTTGTGCCCAAAATCTTGGTGAAATACGTATAATGCCTTGAATATTAAATTAATCATCTTTTACGGCATTTTCACATGTTACTCCTCATAACATTAGCGACAGTACATGACATGTAGTAATCATATAACACGTAGTCTAAACTTAATTTATTGGAATTGACGTCTCAATTCCAACAATGACAACAAAGATGCTTGATACGATGGTTAAAACTAGGTCATAATAACACCAAATACTTCCATGCTAAGGCAACTAGGCGCCTTAAAAACAACAATATCTTCAAAATTGAAGTTGATCAAGTATACCACAAGGAATCAGAGACGATTGCTCTACCTTTTTATAAATACTACAAGGACATCATGGGACAAAATAATGACAGACGACTTTCCAAGCATCCTAGTCAATGATAACCTCACATAGGACCTGCAATGCCTTCAAACATACTTCACACAACAAGAAATAAAAAATAGGGTCTTCTCATTGGCTAAGAAAAAAATCATTGGGGCCAGATGGCTTCCCAGCCAAAATTTTCCAACAACATTGGGATATCGTGGGCCTAACCATGCATAATGTGATCAACTCATTCTATACAAATGAACTTGACTTATGGAGGCTTAACGAGGCATGTATCACGATTATCTCAAAGAGAGGGCGACAAAATTGGAGGACTATAATCCGGGTTAGTGTATTATCTAAAATACCAAAACTATATCTAAACTCCTGGCAGATCGCCTATAAGGAATTCTCCCCAAGTTAATCTCAAGCAACCAAACATTCTTTAAAGGAAGATCTCTCATGAATACTTTCTTGACAGTTCGAGAATCGACTATTCTTAGGAATAAGCTTCATATACTATCAATCATTCTCAAGGTGGACTTTAGGAAAGCTTTCAATATTGTCTCATGGGAATTCATACTGAAACTCCTACATGCAAAAGGTTTTCCGGACAAATGGATCACGTAGATTAAAAATTTACTTATATATTCGTACACCTCGATCCAGGTAAATGGTATCAAAGGGCCATGCTTCTTCCATCATAGAGGTTTAAGACAAGAGAACCCACTCTCTCCACTGCTATCCATTCTAGTAGGTGACACTCTACAGTCCCTCTTAGACTACGAGAGTCATTCCTTCTTCCATATGCCATCACTGCACCTATCAGGTTTTCAATTCGCGGACGACACATTGATAACCTCGGAAGCTCACCTTAATAACTTGTGAAGAGTGATAAAATTAGCAAGCATGCCAGACTTTCCGGTCTGGAGATTAACCTGACAGAATCAACATTTGCACATATACATATACCAAGAGAATCACTAAATACAATGAGTGCCATGCTTGGTTGTTAGCCGCATGACTTTCTCATTAAATATTTGGGGTTACCGCTCACAACCAAGAGACCAACAAAGTCACTATACCTCCAAGGAAAATTACAAAGTTGGCAGGGTAAAATACTTTCCAAGAGAGAGAGACTTACTCTGGTTAAATCAATGATCACTACTCTTCCCTTACACTATATCAGTGATCACTACTCTTCCCTTACACTATATGTAGGTTTTTTTGGAAAGGAGAGCTAATCAACTCTCCGGGTGGCTACCTCGTAAATTGGGCAAAGGTCTGCCTTCCAAAAGAAAATGGTGGACTAGGAATTCTAAAATTGAAAAAAAATCAACTTATCACTTATCCTCAAATGGACATCGAAATTAATTTAAATTATAATATAAAATAAATTTAACGGGATAATTAAAATTTTGCAAGGAGTAGTGTCTTTATAATTTTCTAATATTATCAATAAATTAAACAATAAAAAAATCAATTTACTTAGATATAAAAAATAAACATAAATACAATGGGCTTGGGCCTCCATATTTAGCGTATATCCAAAAATCCGAAAGTTCCAGTTCCAGATAATTATCTGAATATGTATTCGTATCTGGTTCAAAATTTGAATCCATATTCGTATCTGTATCCAGTAAAAATTATCTTTATTCGTATATGTATCCCAAAATATTCGATATCCGTTAAAATATGGATTCGATATGATAATCGGATAAATACCTGATCCGATTGCACTCCTAATAACAATGAAGCGAGAGCTGATAGGGTTACATTCTCGAAGTTTGAACAGTTAAGAAATATATATTAAATTCTACCTCCCCCATATGACTCCAGTATCTGGAATGGAATCTGGTGTTGCGTGACACTGATGTAGCGCAGAGTGTGGGTCGTTAGTTCTTTTTTGACTGCATTAAAATTCGTGCAAAAATTCAAAGACTCCCCTGATTTTCATCGAGGCGGTCGATCCATACTGTTAATTTATTGTAGCGCTATACTGCGGAGCATATTCAGTCCCCAATACCTCTGTCCTAACTCCCGACAAAATAATTTCGAAATACCACCATCTCAGACTGTCAGTAAATGTTGCATATATGTGTCAGTGGTTCCTAAACAGCCACGTCCGTTCTCGGAATTGACACAAAAGTGTAATAATTCAGAAGACTTCCAATTTCCAAACCATCATGCAATGAGGATCAAGCCCAGTTCAATTCACCCCAGGCCCATAAAAGCCCAGTCTAAGAAGAGAGCTTGACAATTTAACCACTGACATTGGAATCGAAATCCTCTCTGATCGGACCCGTTGGATTCAAGATTAACAGTTCTAGTTAATAATATAAAAAATTCTTTCTGATTCATTTAATTTACGATAGAATGTTGATCTTTAATTCAACACTTAAAAGTTTTCTCTATGCGGAACAAAAAATTCCGTAATGAATATTCGATTATGTCCGCATTTAACATTTTAACTCCATCCAAACACACAAACACAGTGTAAAACTAAACTCAACTCGGGAGCTGCAATTAGTGACATCTGTCGTGAATCGCTTCCCCGCTCTGTTCGCCGATGGAGCTGTTCTCAGTTCATGTGTCACACTCACAGTCACAGCGATTATTTTTTGACACTCACCAGCGTTTCTAATTCTGGTGTAGATCAGGCATGACACCCGAAGGAAGAAAAGGCTTTGGGCTCTTAATTTCTTCCTTCAATCTCAGCTTTCAAACAGAGCTTAGCCGAATTTGCAAATGTTTCAGGTCTCGCAATCAATGAGTCCAAGTCCACTATCTGGTTTAGCAACAACTGCACACATAACACCCGAAGCCTGGTGATGTCGGATATGCAAGCTCAACTATCCAGCGACCATGAGAAATACCTGGGAATTGTGATCGCGACAGAACGAGCGCAACAACAACACACTCACTCACTCATTATTGAGAAGGTGTACAAAGCCCTGGCGGGATGGAAGATCCCTTTCTTATCACACGCAGGAAGGATCATCCTAATTCGATTTGTGATCACATCGCTGCCGGTGTACTACATGACCATAGCTCTTCTACCAAACAGAACGATTGACGAACTACATAGAGTGATGCGAAAATTTCTATGGGGTAAAATAGGAAAGGATAGATATTTGTCTTTTGTGGCATGGGACAAAATCTGTCAGCCGATAGATCAAGGAGGGCTCGGACTCAAAAATATGCGGGACTTTAACAAGGCGCTGTTCCTCAAGATGGTGTGGCAACTTATCTCGGGTAAGGATAGCTTGTGGGTTATGGTGGTTAAGGCAAAGTACTGCCCGAGGAATGGGGTTTGGGGAGCTACACAAACATCAGGCACCAGTGCACTATGGAGAGGGACACATCAGCTCAAAAGCTTTTTTCAGAACTCGGCCACATGGCATATTGGCTCTGGTACCGACATACAAGTGATGAACCAACCATGGTTTTCTAACTGGCAACCCCAACGAATCAGGACCAATGAACAGAGGGACACCATTGTGGCTCAAACCTTTGATTTTCAGCAAAACCACTGGCGTGTTCACAAACTACAGCACCTCCTCGGTCCCACAGCGACACTCGAGGTAATAAGCAATGCAAAAACCCCCTCTCTTAATTCTCTTTTGCAGGACAAACTACTGTGGACTACAAGTGTAAAGGGATCGTACACAACGAAAGAAGGTTACAAAGCGATTAGAGGCCAACAACACATAACCTTTCATTATGAAGACAGTCAAAACGTCGCATGGAAGAAAATATGGTCATGGAAGGGCATCCTACCAAGGGTTCAGATCTTTCTCTGACGAGCAGTGCATGACAGCCTTGCAACCATGGAAACCCTGCATAAGAGACTACGCCACCAAGACCCAGGAAAATGAGTTCTTAACTCACTTGCTCTTTTTCTGCCCGGCATCGCGTGCAACATGGTTCTCAACGAATTTACCAATAGTGGTCGAACACCTCCCACTGTGCTTCCCAGAGATGCTCTCACAAGCTACACAACACCTCACGGAGAATCAGATAATCCTCTTTTGCAATGTGATGTGGAGTATATGGAAAGGGAGGAATGAGTTCATTTTTAATGCTAAGGTGTTCAGCCCGCAGCAGGTCGCACAATGCGCAGTAAACCTCCTGGCACATGACATCAATGTAACAAGCAAGGTACCAAGGTTGTTTTCTCAATGGGAGTGGGAACCAGGGATTGAATGTATCATGATAGATGCATCTTGGGCCCCGGATGGACAATCGGGATTGGGCATGGTGGTATATGACCCTGGAGGGGCTCTGTACTCAGTAACAATGCAACAGTTCATGGCTCACGATCCGTCACACGCAGAGGCAGTGGCTATGCTGACAAGTCTACAAGACATCGGACAGCAGGGCACAACCACAGAACTATGGAATGGAAGCATACTATCAGATTGCAAAAACCTGGTACAGGCGGTACAACAGAGTAGTATCGAAAACTGGACCTCATGGAGAACAGTCGAAACTGTCAGCCAATGCATCTCTCTTACTCAGAAAAACGGGTTTAATTTTGCGATGCAATTTGTGCACAGGGAAGTCCTATCGGTACCACACAAGCTGGCAAACATCGCTAGACGCAACTCAGTTCGGTATCAGGGGAAACCCACTCAGGAGATGTTACAAGAATTACAAATACCATCTTACCTGCTCCAACACCCCTTTGTTCAGATGGTTCAGGATCGAGACGCCTAGACGTCCCAACCTCCACTATCAGACTATTTGCTTTTTCAAACTGAGAGGGCTTCTCATAGCCCGCTGTCAAACTGTGGCTTAAGTAGTTTTTAGGCTTTTTGTTGTTTTTTGCTTTTCCTAGCTGTCAATTTGTGCCTTAAGTAGTTTTTTCTTCTTTGTTTTTCCTTTTTCCCCTAAATCATCCGGCACAAGAATATACCTGTAGAACTACAATATTTCTATCTTCATTTTAATCAAAATAACTACGGGTTTACATAAAAATAAAATAAAAATTCTACACGCAGATCTTCGCCACGTAATTCCTTTCTACTTGATGTTCTGTGTCCATATCTATGTAACTAACTGTGAATCTGTTCGATGCATCTTCAAGTTTCACTTGATCACACCGTCTATTTTCTTGTAACGACCCGGTACATTAATTGATGGTTCACAACTGATATACTCATTAAGTGCTTCCATTGCCTATATTTCCCACTTTCCTAGACGGGACGAGAGAAATCCGGGTCAAGCTTACTCTCAAATCCTCCCCTCTACTCTCTGCTAAAATTATCCTCTCTTTAGTTTCTTAAGCTTTGTGAATAAAACTAGTGAACTTTGTGTATAATTTATTATATAATTTTTTTAATAAATCTGTGCTTTTTTCTTAATAAAAATAAACTTTTATCTAGGAATTTCATTTAGTTCAAAAAACTTGCAAACAGTCATAAATTTTGATAGACTCAACTCATTTTTAGAAGATTTTGTCGTTATATTATTTATATGATGCACAAATTACATAAATTTTTTTACAAAAATATAATGCAAAATTCACGAAAATATAGTGTGATTGAAATAAATGTCATTGAATTTGTATTTTGATTTGTTTCATCAAGAGTGGGCTTCAAAATTCAATGACTCATGTATCCCAAATATACTTATTAATGTGTCTGGTCAAGTATAATAGACTCACTATACAGATACAATTAGATTTTGCTACTTTTAAATTTGTTTTCAAAATATTTCTCTCGTCTTTAATAAAAGAAAATGCTCAATTTTAATTGATTTTCAAAATTATTTATAACTTTTTATAGCCTTTTGTACTTTTTTCTTTCAAATTGACTCCATAAAGTATCCTTTATTATAAATTCTTATGCATTTAACAAAACTAATTAGACTATAAATTTTACTATCAGGAGCTAAGAGACACATTTACAAAAAAAAAAAAAAAAAACAGGGCATTGAAATATTTTCTGAAGATACAAATCATTTGATTCCAGAGATAATATAAGATTCTAGAGGACTTAGAATGAAACGACACCACACCGCACCACACCACACCACAAGGCAAGACCTCACAGTCACAGCTTATAACGATGTTCACTAACCTCGTGAGGTGAGATCGATTGATGCATAGTGATGCAATGCCTCATCCTCTCCATCGCCACCTTCTCCTATCAACACCTCTTCCTCAGTTCTTCCCAGGCGGCGCCGCTGCATCCGACACCGTCACTACTGCCTACGCTCCATCTGCCTCTGCCCCTGCTCCTCCCGGCCACGAGCTCCCGACTCTCCTCCTCTTCTTCGTTCTCATTCTCAGTTTCCTCTTCTTCCTCCTAGGATTCATCCTCCGTGACATCTTTCAATGCTTTTGTCACCCATTGATCCTTAGAATTAGAAAGAAGCAAAACGGAATTGATCCATCCGTTCTGAGCTCTTTCCCTGTGGTACCATACGATGTAGTGAGAACGTGGTGCGGGCCTGATTGTGTGATTTGTTTGGCCGAGTTTGAAGGCGAGCAAGCACAGCCGGTATTGGTACGGGTTCTGACGGTGTGCGGTCACGTGTTTCATGCAGAGTGTATCGACATTTGGCTCGAGTCGCATGTGACTTGCCCGACTTGTCGATCGGATTTGAGAAGACAACCGAATCAGGGGATCATGAAGGCTCTCTTGGAAGCTTAGGAGGTGCAAGGGGTAAATTTGGTCTGAAATAGTGAAATTGGTAGATTTGTAAATTGTACCCTGCATTGTTTTGTTAATACATTTGTTATTGTTTTGCACAGTACTTGGTAGAAATAAAAGCTGGCAACTATAGAACATTTGTTATTGTTAATACATTTGTTACTGTTTATGTTTACTGTTTAGAGCGAGAAAAAAGAAAATACGATCAAAATTCAACACAATCTCAGCGAAATAGCCTTAAAGCCCGTTTAGTCTCAACCAGAACTATTATGGGCCTCCATTTGGGCTTATGATGATGTTTTCTGACAACAGGATCAGTATAAGGATGGTTTCATACATCAAATATAAAATTGCCTACACAATTGCTTTTACATGAAACTGCAGTAAGACTGTAAGAGAATAAAATCACGCTTCAGGCAAAGAATCAACCAGCTATCAGATGCCAAAACTAAAGGTAAAGGTAAAGGTGTAAAAAAAGCAAATGCCAAAATGACATTTTCACACTTCCTAGTCACTAATTGTTCCAATTCGTTTTTGCAAAGAGCAGAAAGAAAAATTTCCTAGATATATCACACAAATAATATTTTCTCTCTCTTTCTCCCTGATTAAGGAAGCAGGCCAAAAAAATTATTAAGAGCATACATCCATCAGACAAATCTAACTCTAACATCTGCAGTATATACTTCTTCTTTTCTAATGGCGCTAAATCATACTGTCATTGCCGCGATCAAATTTGTTGCAATTCTTCTTTCAATCCCTGTTATTGGTGCCGGCATATGGTTATCAACACAGGCCGATAGCTCCTGCATGAACTTGATCCAATGGCCAATTATCATCCTAGGAGTCTTAGTACTTGCCGTGGCACTTGCGGGATTTATTGGTGCATTTTGGAGGCTCCCCAAGCTTCTCCTTATCTACTTGGTGGCAATGTTTCTTCTCATACTTGCGTTTGCCGGTCTAGTCGTGTTTGTTTTTGTCGTGACAAACTCAGTTGGAACCGGCCACCTAGCACCGAGTCGCTTGTTCTTGGAGTATGAATTAGACGATGATTCAGGCTGGTTGAAGCAGAGAGTTGAGGGATCGTATCAGTGGAACAGGATCAAGCAATGTCTTAGCTCAACTAATGTTTGTGGGGATCTGAACCAGACTTATAGCTCAGCACAGAATTTCTTCAATTCCATGCTTACACCATTACAGGTACTATTTTTTTTTTCTTTTTTTATATAATTAATTCTTGAACTTTAGTAGTTATTATCTTGTATCATTTACCTATCTTTTGTTGTACCACCATCTAACAAGACAAGAAATAGAAACTAATAAATTGTTGTTCTAGTACTTTGACAATATTATACATTATATATAACATTTTCCAGTCTCTATTTATTATTTTTTTCTTAAAAAATAATAGTCAGGCTGTTGCAAGCCTCCGACAAAATGCGGGTACACATACGTGAATCCGACCAACTGGATCAGCCCAATCAGCGTCACATCAGATGTGGATTGTATGCTTTGGAGCAATGACCAGACACAATTGTGCTACTTGTGTTCTTCATGTAAAGCTGGTCTACTTGCCAATGTCAAGAGAGAATGGAGACGAGCCGATCTTATACTCGTGCTAACACTTGTTGCTCTGATTTGTGTATATGTTATAGGATGCTACGCCTTTCGTGCTGCTAAAACCGATGATCTCTTCAGGCGGTACAAGCAGGGATATACATGATCATCAGGGAAAAACTAAAGAAAATTGGAGGGTACATTCAGATGTTGTTATGGTTTGATTTTGTTTTGTTTTTTTTCGATTTTTTTGGTTTTTAGAACTGTCTGTAAACTCCCCTTCTTTTCCCCCATTATGTACTGAGGTTAGTGAAACATCAGAGGCGGATTCAGAGTTTCCGTATCTATCAATTTTTTTTCAGGAAAGACAAAATTATGTACATTTTTAAATATACATGGTTATTTTACAAAAAAAAATGATAAATCGTACAAATACACAAAATTATTTTGCAAAAAAAATTTCCAGGGAAAGACGGCTTGCACCCCTGACCTCATGTAGCTCCGTCCCTTAAACATGTTCTTTATTTTAGAGCAATAAGAAGATAACTAATTTTTTTTAATGAAAATTTGAAATGCACAACATGCCTGTCTCAAAGCCAGAGAGAGACAGCAATCCAATTTGTCTCTTTGACATATGAAGATCAACCCATGTCTACTGGAAAAACAAAAGCTCTTCCTTTCTTTGAGAAAAAAAAGCTCTTCATTTTAAAAGAGGCTAAAATAAAGATGAGCAGATCTTTCAAGTTTCAACTTAAAAATTAAAATCCAGTACCAACACTTTGAGAGCCCAAAGGAAGAAAGATTAAAAAAAATTGGCCCATTTATTACCTCAATGGAAAAATAAATAATAAATTTGATAACATTGTACAGGCCTAAAGAGGAACATGAGATTAAACCTAGGAAAAAGGAACCAGTTCTTAAATTTTCAAAATTTAGGCCCATTATTTACTAATTTGGGCTTGTTAATACTATTTTTTTTACATTCTACACTCGATGCTTTTATCATTGTTTTTTTTATTTTTTTATTCATTTGTCCGTATACTTACAACATATACATTTACAAACAAATCAAAAAATAAACTTGAAAAACTCTAATAAAAATAGCTTCTAGCGAGACTTGAACTTCAGACTTCTCTATGCACAATGGCGGATCCAGAGACCCAGTTAAGTCCGGACATAACTAAGTTCGGATATTGAGCTTGAGATCAAGCTCGGACATAAATACACTAATATCCACTAAAATATCTTTAAAAGATCATTTTTCACTACAAAAATAATAAAAAATACACTAAATCTCGCATTTTTTGAAAATGAAGTCCGAACACTTGTCCAAACTTGTCCTAAGATGAATCCGCTACTATCCGTACAGACCTTATGTATTATTACTATACTAGATAGAAATTGACAATGCTTTTATTTATCATTGCTGCCTGACATCACCTTTAATTTCCCCACTCAACTTTTTAACTGCACGTTTACCAAGTGCTTGTCTTCTCATTCTCATCCCATGGTGCATTTTTTGCACGTTGAAAAAGTGCACCGTACACTTTACTAAATTTACATACCCTTTATTTCCTTTGTCTCCGTTTGTTTTTCTGAGTATCCTTTTCTACATTATGAGATGGTGGATGCAGGGGTCCGAATCTGCTGCTCGTAAAATTCTTGTTTGTTTGCTGGTTGTCTCGATTCGATCGTTAAAAATCGATCGATCGTTACGGACGGCTGTGATTTGATTCAGGGGACAGTTGCATTGACCATTAGATAAGTTTTGAACGATTCAGATCGAAACAAGCAGAAAACAAACAGGAATTTTACGAGCAGCAGATCCGATTCCGTGGATGCAGATACATTTATTTTCTTTACATACGTAGTCTTTTGGTTGATGATGTCGTTACTCTAAATTACAAGAGTTCGAATCTGCTGCTCGTAAATCCCTGCTTGTCTCGATCCGACCGCCCGATCGTCACGGACGGCTGTGATTTGATTCAGGGGGCAGATGCTTTGACCGTTAGATGAATTTTGAACGGTCCAGATCGAAACAAGCAGAGAAACAAGCAGGAATTTACGATGAGCAGATCCGGTTCCAAATTACAATATGAACAAAAGGTAGTACTTCCACAATAAATTTCTGCAAATTGTGAAATTAGGTGAACATGTTAATTAATTAGCATTACATGGAATTTTCGTTAGTCGCTGTAAGTTGAATAATCCTTTTATTCAACCCCCTTTGAAGAATTCATTTGATTTCTAGCAGAAGACGCAAGAGTTATAATTAATTATTGAATTGTTGAAAGAGTCACAAAAAACAATAAAATTGAAATAACAAGTCTTTAGACTTGACTCTCTGACTTATGGACTAATGAAATGCCTTCAGTCTTTATTTCACACAAGTGGAAAAGATCAAGCTAAGTTTGTTAAGGCCAGAAAATGTCATTTCTTTAAAACAGGCCAAAAAATATTTAAAATAATAAGGAAGTTTTAAAAATCACGAAATTTGATTTCCTACAAAATTTTATTATGAAGAATTTACTAAGCAACTTAATCTCAATTTATTGATCTAACTATATATGCATATGACGGTATGGGATGTCCTATGCATATTATTTTATCATTGCTCTCTCTCTCTCTATATATATATATAAAGAGAGATAGGCTAGGGTGCTCCATGGAGCACCAAATCGTTCGTGCTCCACATTCGTTATATCCAATTTGAAAATTCTCGATTGATCCGAACCGTTGAACATGATCCACATATTGAAATATAATTGGAGATTAAATTTTATATTTTTTTGAAATTATTTGCTATTTTTTGAAAGAGATAGAAAAGTTGCTAATCAAACGATTTCTGGACCAATAAAAGTTGTAATTTTCCTACCTATCTAAAAAATAGCCAAAAAATTCGAAAAAATATAAAATTCATCTCCAAGTAGATTTCAATATGTAGATCATGTTCAACGGTTTGGATCGGTTGTTGAAATTTTCAAATTAAATATAACGAATATGAAGCACGAGCGATTTGATACTCCATGAAGCACCCTAGTCTTTCTCTCTCTCTCTCTCTCTATATATATATAAACAAACAGATAAAATTAAACTAGCTTATACTTAATTCTGCGTTTATGCTTGTTTGGATCTCTATATGCACATCATAGTATTATTCATGGAAAAAGAACAATAAAACAAGTTGAATTTGCTCCTAGTCAGCATTCAATTTTTTTCACTTTTTACTTGAGTTTGTACCACTCACTCGGGATAATGGTTTTTAAGCTCTCAATCATTGTCTCATTTAACCTTTTATATCTCTGATTTTTTTTAAAAAAAAAAGAAATTCTATGACAATAAAAGCACAATCCAATTATTTGATGTCCCTAGAAATGTATTGTAGCATTGATCGAAAACTCACATCTTGGTAATGTTTTTAATATGAGATTTTAAAGGAGAATTTTGGAACTTTTTCTTGAAAATAATTTAAAGTTTACAGTCTAGACTGTAGTATGTAACCATTTTTTTTTCCTTTGTTTTTAATTTATTTAACAATGTTGGATTCCGAAAAGAAACAATTTTTTTTTTAAATCTTTGAGATAACGGTCACCTATTAATTGTGAATAGTTTGAACTTTGAATTAAATGCATGACGGATTTGCAATTTGACTAAACGAAAGTAGGCACCTTTTCTCTTTGACAATGCATACTCCTATCACCATCTTTCTAAATGTCTTTTTTTTTTTTGAAATTCATCTTTCTAAATGTCATGCGCATGAATTCCACTTTAATTAATTATAAAATATTCAGTGTCCTAATATATATATATTTTTTTAAGGAGAGTAGGTTTTTGCCTACCTCTGATTTGTATTAAATTTGTTTATTGTTTTTACACTGGAAAAAAAAGAAGGAAGAAAAAAAGAAAATGAAAAATTCCCTATACTACTCCCTTGTGTTGCATAACGCACAAGTATCGTCTATTTGGTATCCCAATCTGTGAAGCCTTTGTTTTGTTGGTAGTCTATCTTTGAGTAGAGTCTATACGAATATTTTGACTTTGGCGGGGCCCTTGAGTGTCTGGTGATATGGTATGAGCTAGAACGCATTCTTGGATCAATTAGCATTCTATAAGCCGAGTTGGATGAGAATAGTCCTAATATATTTTTTAAAAGGTTCTTAATATTTATTAAGATACAAAACAGAGAAAATTAACTAATTAACCGTACAAATTACATAGCACTATTTTAATAAGAATCAGTTCTTAACCTAGCGACTAAGAGCAACAAATACGAAAATTGATTGAAAAAAATCATTTAAATAAGTGACATAAATTTTAATTTTTATCTAAAAAAAATTATACCATTTTTTACCTGTCCAATTAAAATGAACTTTTTTTCCTTTTTTTTTTTTGACGTACAAAATCAATGAAGCGATGATACCATTTTTCATTAATTCAAAAGATTCTGTATGCTATGTCTTTAATTTTCTTCTTTGAAAAATATAACATTCCCCATGGTTGTTGTATATTTCTTTATATCTCAACTAACATTGACAAAAAAGATAAGATATAGTTGAGTGCAATATATCACTATTTTTTTTCTTGCATGTGGCAATTTTATCTTATTTATCTCCTTTGTTTATTTCTTATTTTTTTTCCACCATTGAATTAATTTATCTTTATTTTAGTTTTCTATGTTGCTTGCCGTGTTGCTATGATTATTGCACTCGAATTGGAATGCATGTATCATTCTCTTTGATATAACATGAAAAGAGGAGGAAATGAAAATAGTTGCAAGAAAAGAGGAGGAAATGCAATTAGAAAAAAAAGACAAATCTGCATGCATACGGTCTTTCCAATCCTATATATTATGGTATTAATAAGATCATTGGGATGTTTCATAAGACCGTTTTAAAATAAAATTAGATTGTTAAAAATCACCAACAAGACATATTTGCAAATAGTCAAATTTTCTCTTGATAATATATTACGAATGAACATTTCTGCAAAAATGCTATCAAATCAGTCAATTTCGCAATAAATGAAAAAACTGACAGCAACATTTTTTATTTATTTTCAAAATATTTTGTAGCGGGTCTTTAGTGAGAACCGCTATAATAGAGGTTTTTTATAACGGATTTATTCTAAAAGCCGCTATAATAGGGGTCTTTCATAGCGGAGCACTCCCAAGATCCGCTATAATATATCTCTTTTATAGCGGTGGATTGTTAAGGTCCGCTATTAAAAATCCTATTTATAGCGGAGTTTACCAACTTTTAACAAACCTCCCTTTAACAGCCTCATTGGTCCGCTATAAAAGACTGTTTTAGTCCGCTATAAAATTCCATTATTGTAGTAGTGCATGTTCTCCTTTAAGAAATTAAAAAATAATAAATATTGAAACTATCAAGAATGAGGTTATTGTACTTTGCAAACCACAATTTCAACGGTGCTTTATATTCATGTCTCAAATTTTTAAATACTTGAAATCTCAATTTTAGATTTTCGTTAGAATTTTTGTTATCATTAGATTGGTGAAAAATCATTCGTATTGCGTGGTAAAAAAATTGTTAGATTAACAAATTTCACAATCTTAAAAAAATAATAAATAAAATATTAAATTAGATGTATATTAGGTCTTCAAATAGATTTCAATACGTAGAACATGTTCAACAATTTGAATTAGTCGTTTATACTTTAAAATTTTAGAATTAAATGCAAAGAGTAGTTGAAGTTGTGCTTTGCAAAGTACAATAGCATATAATATACAGTTAGGCTATATACATTGCAAAGTGCGATTCAAGCTAATACTTTGCATTCATATTTCAAATTGTAAAATCCAAATGACTGATCCAAACGGTTAAATATGATCTACATATTGAAATATACTTGGTGATCATCAAATCTTACATTTTTAGAAACTTTTCACTATTTTTTAAAAGAAAAGAAAATTCATTGATCTAATATATATAGTTTTAAATAGTTTTAAAATTCATTGATCTAATTCATTGATCTAACAATTTTTTAACCATCCAATATATATAGTTTTAAAGGAAAAGAAAAATATTCTATGCATAATATCGCGAAGTGAACTCTTAAAAGATGGAATAATATTGTAATGTAGTGAACTCTCGCTTATGTATTTGAAAACAAAGAAAATCATTCACTACTACACTGTTGATATGCCGTAAGCACCATTCAAAAACATGCACTATCACAAAAATGACTTTAGTACATCTAATTATCACCGATATAGTGATATTCAAAATAAAAAATATTCAGTGACATTACGAAAATTTTGTGTAAAACTTAAATTCGGATATTTATTAAAAATCAGATATTAAAATAATGTAATTTTTTGTAAAAAAATGTTTTTATTTAAAGTTTCATCTTCTAGTTTAATTTTTGAATCGTGTTGTCGATTTCTTCTCTGTTGTTAAATCTTGCTCTATTTTATTTACTTACTTATTTATTTATTTATTTCAGTTTTCTTGTTCTATTTTATTTACTGGATTTAAAATTAGAATCTGAAATTTTTTAAATTGAATTTGAAGTTTAAATTTGACAGATGTCATATTGTCAGTTCTGCAACGATACGTTCTGCAACTACCTGTTATGTTGCAGAACATATAATTTTGTTGTTTTTATATAACATTAACACCGACTTTTTTTATCAATCTTCGATATTAAATGTTACTTTTAACATCAAACTTTTATTATATACTGTGTTAAAATTTACTTCTAACATCAAATATGAATAAAAAATCGGTATTAAAAATCTAAAATCGGTATTAAAAAATTGTATATATCCGAGATTAAAGCACTTTTGTGTGTGTGGCAGTGATGATTCCTGGTTGAGTGCTTATCTGCCTAACTACAATAACCAATAAATAACCATCTTAATCTGCACTGAATAAAAGGACAAAAGGTTGATGTTGTCATGACAACACAACACCACGGTCACAATTAATAACACTATACAAGCTCCTGTTTTTCCGTAGAGAAAAATCATATATAGTACATCGATTATAATTTGGATAATAATAATTGTCATCAGTCATCACTCAATTTTGCTCAGATTTTTACTGATGATGCTGATAACTGATACAGTGTTTCGTATTTTGTCTCCTCAGTTTCCGCTGACACTGACGCGCGAATTTCGCGTGAGACTCACGCTTTGACTTTAGGAGACTCTTCTTTTTGCGACATCTTAAAAACAAAACACGGAACACCGTAGGTTTTTCCTTTTCCTAATGTCAAGTTAAGCTTTATATTTAATTGGAAAAACCATGCATAGTTTTTGTGCCAAAGTTGAAGTATTTATTCTGCATTGGATGAAATTTAGTTCATTCCCAAATAATAGAATTGCTGCTTCTCTTGGAATTTTGTTGCATTGCTTTTTACTATTTTTTTTTTCCTGTCATTGTGTTTTTGCTGTTATTTACATACGATTATTAGATGCTGCAATTTTCTTTCTATTTTTCTTATATTACTGGTATATTATTTAACATAAAAACAGTAATTGTTCTATTCTATTTGTTATAGATTAGATGTACCTTTTAGTGTGGATGAACAGAATGGAATCATATCTGCTATTATTCTGGGAGATAACAAGGTTCTGTTATTTTTTGATCTGATCGTTCATTTTCAATCTAACGAATAAAATATATAATATATCGGACTCCGTGCAGTCCATCTGTATCGTTCATTAATCTGCGTCGAAATATGACGATCGGATCAGATAATAAGAGTCGAGTTATCCCAAAGAATCACAGCATATACGAACCCGCCAAAAAAAACATTAATTACGGAACAAGCATTTAGAAGGAAAAAAGTGATGATAAGATACGAATATTGGGTCCACTTTGCAATATCTAACTAGATAAGTTCATCTGAAAGCATAGAATCTCCATGGATAGAGGTTTCAACGAATTTCGTTTCGAACGTTTTACATTTCGTTTTGTGATAAACGAAACGGAAACAAAACAATTTGTTTTCTTCCGTGTGAAGAACAAAAGTTTTTTTCGTGCGAAGAAGGAGACGAAATGTTTTTTGTGCCAAGAACAAAACGAAACACGAAATGAATTTTTTTCTTTCATTCAAGTGTTGTTACTATAAATAATATGAAATTTTCGTGTCAAACGAGACGATAAATGCAACGGTTTCTAGTTTCGTTTTACCAACAAAACGATTAACAAAAAAAAAATCTTCCGTGAAACGAAACGAGAATTTCCAACATTTGACAGGTCTACCTACCAATTCTAAAGTTAGAACAAGTAAATGGACCCTAATTAAAACTTTCATTGTCTTTTCTATATTTGTTTATTTATTATTTAAAGCACAATAGCTACCGAATTAACCAAACAACTATCTAACAAAGAAAGGATGCTGTCATCAAAAAAAAAAAAAAAAAAGAAAGGATGCCATGATTCTTTTTTTAGCATGGGTCCAAATAAAATCATGAAATAAATCAAATAATGCAGATCCGTGACCCATATCCGGACATAAATGTTTCCATTCCTCATGATTTTTGTCAACTTGTGTCTCAATGCATGCCACCTACCTCCTAACATGAATGAGATGAAATCTACTTTTGTGTGAGGGTTCACATTTACAAGTATTGAATGAAAAACAGAAAAAGGAAGATTATTTATTTGTCACTTTATATTGAAAATTGATAAAATGCTACTACAAAATTTAAAATTATCAAATTATTCTTAAAATTTCGATGAAATTATTTTTATGTCATTGATGTCATATAAAATTAATTTAAAGATACATAACATTCTAAATGTCTAATATAACCCCTCGCAATTTTTTCCTCTCGTTCGCTCTCTTTTCTTCTCATTTCTATCTCAGGCGAAACCCTTTTTCACTCTAGTCTTCCCTTCAAGCGAAACTCACCCTCCTCTTTCCTTCATTA
Source organism: Eleocharis quinqueflora (assembly GCA_964058865.1). Classification (NCBI taxonomy): domain Eukaryota; kingdom Viridiplantae; phylum Streptophyta; class Magnoliopsida; order Poales; family Cyperaceae; genus Eleocharis; species Eleocharis quinqueflora. The sequence continues at coordinate 6,095 of CAXKVX010003519.1, read as the reverse complement.
CAATTGAGCAGCACATATAACAAAATAAAAATACTATAATTGTCGCCAAATAAAAAAAGCAACCATTCATAATAAAAACAAATTATAATTCAACAAAGCAACAAAAGAAAATTTTAAAGCTTATGTTCATACAAGCATTTTTTCACAAATAAAAAACTAAAGTATCACTATTGGCATTTGAAAAGATATCAATTATTAGTCTACAAATAATAAATAAAATGAAACAATCATTACAAGCATAATTCAAGCATATAAGGGTCATCAAGCAAGGGCTACTTCAATTCTGGGGGAACCAGGGTCTTATATGCAAAAGTGTCAGACATCACCAAACCCTAATCAATTGCAAAGGAAGTTCAAAAAACAATTTTCAAAGAATTAACAAGATGTTTATGTGATTGAAAGGGTTATTTGTAGCATAATGTGCAATTAACATGACTTATGTATTATTAAATAATCACATATAACATTTTGAATTTAATCAAAGGTCAAAAGCTCAAAATTTTTGGTTAAGTTATATACAATAAATTCTAAGAAAATTTGTAAACTTTTGGCTTTATTTCATGAAAAAATTCGACCATTTGTGCCTCCAAAGAATTCAAAATCGATTTGATGAATTAAATTTGAATGTTTAAAGCATATGCAGCAATTGGATGAAATTTGGGCATTTATATAAATTTCAAACTTTTATTGGGCTTTGGATAAACTGGGCTCACATGGACACGATACAAATCAAAAGCCATGTGAGCCTCATGGCTCATGCAGATCAAGTTTACACAAAATCAAGGCCAAAATGTCGTTGGGTTTGAGTCTCATTAAACCTGACATGTGGGTCCCCCATTGTCCGCCTTTAATCAAACACTACCCGAGACTTGACCCCTGACCTTTTCAGTGACTCGTCAAGGCTCGAACCTCTTCTGTCAAATTTCTAAATCCTACCCAAACCCCAGATTAATGAAAAGATGAGAGAGAATAAGAACTGACTCAATCAGGAACTGTCGCATGTCTCTCATCTCCTTCTCCTTATGCTTCCTCTTGACTCAGTGAACTGAAGAGCTCTAATCAAACTCTAGCTTCTTGTTATTTGAGAGTTAACTTATGAGTTATATACCAATCAAAAGATGAGAGTGAGGAGATCAACATGGTAATCATCAATCAACTCAAAGCTCAAAGTATAAGGTAAAAGATCAAGCTCAAACCTATCGGTACAAAATTCAAACTTGCAATCTATGATGCTAGAACTCAAGTCAAGATGCTTGACATGTTCCTAGAGGTCTCACGATGTCAGGGGTATACTTGATTTGGTTTGAAAGTAACTGAGGAGGGAGATCACATTTGAGTTCATTCGAGACCAAAATGGATAATGAACTGAATCAATTGAGACTAGCTCACATCAATTGGGGATGTTCTTTAGTCTCACAACACCTAATTGAGAAAGTATGAAGTTTCATTGGGATTAAAGAGAGCCCAGATGATAATAAAGCCCAATTTATCACTCGAAATAAGGCATAAAGATGTTGTAGATGCCAACATCACTCCTCTAATGATTTTAAAAGCTTCTAATGTCTTGACAAATCAGCTGAGATCAGCAAAGGACATTCTAAGATGCTGCAAGAGTCAATCAGATGAACACATGTATTAATCTCCATCTGACACAATCTGCATCCTAGATCAAAATAAATCAATGGCAATGATGGAAGATATCCTATGCTAGTTTGTTAAGGTTAAATGGCGCCAAAATAATCAATTGGGACCACCTGGAAGTATTCTATAACACCAAGGCCTACATCAGTTCAAATGAAAAGGCAATGAAGCAAATGCAATTGAAGATAAAGATAAAATGAGAATCCAATGTGATGCTTAGCCAAACCAGCCTATAAATACATGTATTATGCCACCAAATCAAATGTCTTTCTTCCTCTGTTCAAATTGTGAGAGTGGTTGAATTTGCTTGTCATTTGCTAAGTCTTCTCACTATCACCCGACATATCATCTGAAATCAAGTGAGTCTTGTTGAATTCATAGAATAGGCCGCTTTTCATATGTTTTTCTCTATAAATTGTGTAAATTTCTTACTTGTGAAATGAAAAAATCAAGTTTGAAGCTCCTTGATCTTGTTGTCTTGATGTTTAGATCCAAATTCGAAATTTTTATGCATGAAATCTTTTGATGATTGATTTTTTATATTTCAAATGATTCAAATAAGCTTTTAAGATATAAATTTGAGTTCAAGTGATCTATTTTCTCTTTTGAATTCATCTCAAGTCAGATTTGACTTCAAATGTCTTTTCTAATTTCAAGTCTTCCTTTTCTTAGCTAAAGACCCCTCTTGATCCAGTGATGTGCTGTAAGAAAGGCATTGAGCCATATGCAAGCTCTGAAAGCCATGAATTAAGCACTATGATCAAATCAAACCAGAACAGTGTCTTTTTTTACCCCTAAATACCCTCATGTGTTCAAATCCTTCAAGCACTTGAGATAAATCCCATTTTATGCTTCTTCTAAATCTCACTGTGTAACAAGGCTTATGCTAATGTAAAATCAAGTTTTGAAGCTTTAAAACTCAAATCTAAGTCATATCCCATTTTCAGCCTTTTGATTCAATACTATCAGAGATTTGTTATTTTGTACATATCTCATTTCAACTACAAATTCAAATTTCTTTTGTAGACATGCATATTGTACTTTCATAAACATCCATAATTAATTTCATAATTTTTGGACAAACAACCTTCAAATTAAAGCTATTTCAATCTCATATTTCTCAAAAATCAAAGAAAAAGGGTTTAAATGCAATAAATAGCCATCTTTGTCCAAATCTGAAATTTTAAAAATAGAAATGCTTATTTTGAAAAGCAAAATCGAAATCCAAGCTTAAACACCCATACAACCACAAAATTTGATTTGCTTTCATGAAACCCAAATCAGCCACAAATAAATGGTGTTTCAGCACCTGCTTGGCATCCAAATTGAAACCTGTTTTAATCTTTGGCACTTTGAGTTAGATCCAGATCTTTGTAATTATTTGTAGCCTAATACCCACACTTTCAAACTATGAACTTAAACTCATATGCTCTTTGTATAAATTTTCAAGAAATCAAATCCAAAAGTCAAAGAAAAAAATAGCAGAAACTACTTTTCCCCTTTGAAATCCAATTCTGAAATCTAAATTTCAAAATTAAATTGAAAGTCTTATGGATCTTTTCAAGTTTAAGCTTTCCAAATCTTCAAAACAATCATCTAAACTATCTCAAATCACTTATCAAACTTACTTTAATGCATTTAATTGCTTATTTGGAAATGATTTAGGTCTGTTGCTTAGTTGAACCCTAAATTGAACTGAACTGAACCAAAAGTTGAAATTATTTGCTGAGCTTCATTTGAATTTGTTCTCTGATGATTAAATGATGTTTATGCACATTATCGTGGACTTGCTTGATGATTAAAATGTGAGGTTATCCACTGAAACCTAAACCAGCACTCAAATTGACCAAATTGTGCTGAAATTAAACCAAATTTGAATTTAAAGCAGCGGAAAATTGAATTGAATGTTTATTTGATGTTTTTGTTGCTTGCAAATGCTTATGGTGCCTCCAAAGAGTTGAATTGAGCACTTGAGATTCAAATTTGTTTTCATTTCTTGTTGTCTTGACCCAAATGCCCTTAAAATTGAGTTAAACTCAATAAAATTCAAATTCAAACTATGCCAAATCAAATGGACATTTTTTATGTTGCCCATTGGACTAAGGACCTCTCTTTATCAAGAGAAATCAAATTGAACCCTCAAAACTCAAATTTAAACTTAAAAGTTCATTATTTTAACCCAAAACCCTTTCCACAGTGAACTTAACCAAATTAAACTCAAATTAAAATATGACAAAACAAATTAAAACTTGTTTGATGTTGTTGCATGATTACAAATGATATTTAGGCCACAAGAAATCAAATTGAGCCTTTAAAATTCAAAACCAAACATAAGTTGTGATTGTTTGGAATCACATCAACCTAAACCAGACCCAAATCGATTATTATGCAAATGCAATCAAAGCTCAAAACATCTTAAAGGTTCTAAAAGTGTTAAAGAGCCAAATGCAACTCAAAAAAATCATCAAAATTGATTAAAAGTCAAAATTGAAACTTAAAAGATGCCACCGAGAAGAAGGGAAGAGAACCACCACCTTCGGTGATCTTTAGCCATCAACAATGGGCCCACTCGACTCCTGACATCTACAAGATCTAAAGATATGCTCCAATCGAGCCGCCATGGACTAGTACTAATTCGACACCATGTTCAACCATCTCGGTCAAAACCCTAGAAGAGAAGAAGAGAGGAGAGAGAGAAAAGTGACTATTGGTTAATCAGACAGCCCAAATTCAAATGCTCTGATTAAATCAAACTGCCCAAATTAAATCTCTCTGTATTTCATGTTATATATGATATTTCAATATGTTTTGAACTCTTTATTTCACTGTCAATATTTTGAAATAAATATGTAAATTATTCTAAATGCATCTTCATTTCTATATGATATTTCAATATGTTTTGACCAATTTATTTCACAATCAAAATTAAAATAAAATAAATATTATTTTCTTTATTTTCAATAAAAAAATAAAATTGATAACAGTCCAAATCAAAGTGCATAAAAATATTTTCTCGCATTTAGAATTCATAAAGTCAAATATACAAAGTATTTTCTCATAAAAATGCTAAAAGTAAAAAAGAACTGAATATTTTCAAATAAATAAACCACATATGAAAAGTCTTAAATCAAATTTCTATAAATCCAAAAATATATTTTACACATAAAATATGAAACCTTAAATCTTCCCTTTAACATAAATGAAAAGGGTACTAAAAACACATTTTCATAAAATACAAATAGAATAAATTTCTTTTGCCATGTATAGGAAATAAACATTTTTATATGCATAAAAATACATCTTTTCATAAACAAATGCATAAATCAAATTTCATAAATCAAATGAAGATCTTAAAAATGTAAATGAAATTTGTATAAATTCCAAAAGTTCTACAAAAAAGAAATAAATAAAAATGCTTAAAAGTCCTCTTTTGCACAAAATTGCTTTTGTCAAAAATACAAAAGTGTAAAAGAAATATAAATTTCTCATATCCATGAATCCTTTTTATGCATCTCTCTATTAAAAGAAGAATCTCACAAATGCCCTGGAATAAAAATATATTTTCCAAAGGTCTTTCTCATGCATAAAATGACAAGAAAATCTTAAAACATGAAAATATAAATAAAATCAAACAAATCTTGTAAATAAAATAAATAAATAAATTCAAAATCTCACATAGGAAAAAGAAGACATATTCTTTTGTAAAAATATTAAAAGTGTAAACAAAACGTTAAAAGTATAAATAAGAAGTTGAACGTAAATTCAAAAATTCCATTTTCACAAGCGAAGAGAAAATAATGCAAAGCCTTGCATACATCTCATTGTGCAAAAAAAAATGAAATTGAATAATTTTCAAACATTTCAAATGCTCTGATTGAGTCAAGCGATCCAAATTATGCAAAGCCTTGCATACATCTCTTCGGTCAAAACCCTCGAAGAGAAGAAGAATGGGAGAGAGAGAAAAGTGATTGTTGGTTGATTAGACGGCCCAAATTCAAATGCTCTGATTGAGTCAAGCGATCCAAATTAAATCTCTCTCTATCTCATGTTGTATAATTTTGTAAAATAGCAAATGAAGTTCAAAAAGTTTTTGAAATAAATATGTAAATTCTTCTAAATTCATGCTCTTCGTTTCTAACTGATATTTCAATATGTTTTGAGCCTTTTATTTCACTATAAAAATTAAAAATCAAATAAATATTATTTTCTTTTATTTTCAATAAAAGAATAAAATTTATAAACTCCAAAGAAAAGTGCATAAAAATATATTCTTCATTCAAAATTCATAGAATCAAATATAAAAAGTTTTTTTCACAAAATGCTAAAAGTCCAAAAATTGAATATTTGCAAATAAATAAACCTCATATTAAAAGTCTTAAATCAAATTTCTATATATCCAAAAATATTTTTTATACATAAAATCTGAAACCTTGAAATTTTCCTTTAACATAAAT
>CAXKVX010003517.1:0-31625 GCA_964058865.1 Eleocharis quinqueflora | reverse complement strand
GGGATTTAATCCAAGCTAAATCAATGAAATTATTAATGAGACAGTTGTATAATCATTAAAATTGTCCAAAAAAAGAAGATTGGATCATTGAATTATTAGGAAAATGGTGGCATTTTATTTTCACAAAATCACAATTAGTTGTAGCTACTAGTATAATATAAAAAAGATACCTAAATAATGATATTAAGTAAAGATATTTAAAAATAAAAGAACAAAACATTTTTATTTGCAAGTATTTACTTTTTTCTTTTTCGGGTTTTAAAAATTGGTTTGTCCAATTTATTTCATGTGGATGTTTTTTTTATGATATAGTATATAAATCAATGAACTAACAGTTATCTCTTCATTTTGATATTTTCTATTTCGTTTCACAACATCTCTGGAAAATCAAGAGTAGTTATAATGATTGAAAATTTGTTTCAATAACTCATTAATGAAATATTCTTTTGCAAATTTTAGACATTTAAACTTATTATATTGAGTTGGAGGTAATTGCGATGATAAATATGTTATACATATATGAACGTTGATAATAAATTATATATATATATATATATATATATACGGTTTCAATTATATGTCTAAATATAATATTTATATGTAAAAAGATAATTATATTATATACATCATTATTGTGATATAAATTTCGGTATATTATTGTGACAACTCTTAATATTTGCTTACAATATTAATGGAAAATTCTTTATGATTATTTATTAAACCTCAAAATGTTTCCTTACGTTGATGCAAAGCCTGTTCAGTCAAAACAGAAGGTCAAATTACTCCTCTTTACACCAAATTTAGTATAAAGTGTGCAATGACTATTTTGTCCTTGTGAAATCAATGGATGAGATTATAGATGTATCATAAAGTAGAATGTACAATAATATTAGATTTACACCAGAATCACTCCATGATTATAGCATAATAATATTTAGGCGTTTTGAAACTTATATTTCTCCCAAATTCTTGGGGATTGCAATCCTCTTTTATCTCTATAAAGCCCCGTCTCTGTCAAGAACCAAATCTACCAGGGGCAAAAGAATCTTAAATTTTATAATTAAAATTAAAATAGAATAGGTCGTTAGCCTAAAGAGACTAGGTTGTGAGAATAGGGTAAGAGTAATGTTCTTGTCATGACCTTGATAGAGGTCAGACAAGATTCAAGATGGAAATGGAAATAAAATTGGGGAAATAGAAACAATTGAGATAAAATTGGTATTGGATAAATGTTTTATTGAACTTAACATAGGAAATTACAAGAAGAATTGAAGAAACGATGAGTAAAATGGGGTTGAATAATATCGAGGTTTCAAACAGATCTCGACATCCTAAATGAAAAGGAGGGTTGCCTTTATATAACAGGCAATTACATCTTTTGTAATTAAATAAAAGTTGGATAGATTGGAAAAGCTTCCTATAACAAACTGAAATCTATCAACAAACTCAACATCTCTCTATGGTTTTTCTCCAGTTCCTTCACACGGAACATCTCCAGTTCTAACAGTTTGGTCCCACAGCTCCCCCAATCTCAATCATAATGTTGTACCGACCTCCGGTACATAACAGTTCTTGATGTGAGAAGTTATGGGTTCGTAATTCGAATGGGGGATTTAGGTTATTTAGATTTGAGTGGCGTACTCTCATTCTTATCTATTTGTTTAATTAGAATAAGAGGAATTAAATTAAAGGGATTAAGATCTTATATGTAATTTCAACTGTAGGTTTTCTCCCTCATAATCTATCTTATTCTCGAGCGAATTATTTCTTCTCGTCAACAAATTACAACTATTGTAACTGGACCTCAAAAAAAAAAAAAAAACGATCACTACTCTATTTGGTAATGAAACTACATTCCTCAACCAAATATATCTCATCAGACTATCACAGAACGAAAAATTTTCATAGAGGACAAAAGATCCAAAAAGTTCAACAGATAGAGTTCTAATGTTTATCTTGTGGATGATCTAAATTTTAACTTGTTAAGTGTAAGCCAATTATGTAATGTCGTTATTATGTGAGGTTTGAAACCAATGTTTGTTACTTGATGTAGGCTAAAATAAATGAGAAAGTGTATCAAGGTGAAAGAAGAAATGAATGTATTAGTTGTATTTGAATGATTTTAATCAAGGTGAATTGTATTTAAATGCTATAAATAATTAGTGTATCAAATTTAGGTAGAAATAAATATGTATGTGTAATTATGGATGATTATAGCCGTTTTACTTGAACCATATTTCTAAGTGATAAGAACGAAACATTTGAAAATTTTGTTGAGTTTTGCAATCGTGTTGAAAAAGAACAAGGATTCAAAATTAAGAAAATTAGAAGTTATCACGGGGGTACTTGAAAATACAAATTTGATGAGTTATGTTCTAAAAGATGATATAGACATGAGTTTTCGTCCCCTATAACACCTCAACAAAATTGAGTTGTAGAAAGGAAAAATCGTACCTTGCAAGAACTAGCTCGTACCATGTTAAATGACTTTTCCTTACCAAAATTCCTTTTGAGTCAAGGCGTTAACACGACATGTTATGTGATTAACCGAGTAGGCATGAGACCAATTCTTAAAAAGATCCCTTACGAGCTATGGGTGGGGCGAAAATCCAATATATCATATTTTAAAATATTTGGTTCAAAATGTTTCGTTCTTTTGATGATTCCCTAAAGTAACCAAATTTGATTCTAAGTCAATTGAAGGAAATTTTGTTGGATACTTGATGACTAGTAAATCTTATAGGATTTATGTATCAATATCTAAAATTATAATTGAGCAATTCATGTTAAATTTGGTTAAATTTGATGAACATGATAACAGTAGGGTCGAGAAAGGGAATGTTGATATTGTAGGTTTGGACGCTTTCGACTTAGAAAATCACTCTCAAGAGCAAGGACAAAGATGAACAATCATTTTGAAGGATCCACAAAATGCAAACAATGAGCAACAAGGTGATAAAGCAACTTTCGCTTCAACTCAAGTGAAAGGACATGAACAAAATGCTCTCAACGAAGGTGTAACTCAAGAAGGAGACTTGACATCATCAGAAAATATCGAGTATCAAATACCTCAACAACTAAGGAAAGTAACCACTCATCATTTACCTAACGTAATTGGAGATCCTAGAAAAGGGGTTAGAACTCGGTCCAATTTAAATCAAATGATTGCTTATTGTGCATTTGTTTCGCAAATTGAACCAACTTAGTTAGAACAAGCATGTTTAGATGGTGATTGGTTTGTGCCATGCAAGATGAGCTTAACCAATTTGAAAGGAACACAATTTGGCAACTTGTACCAAAGCCTAAAAATAGGAGAACCATTGGGACACAATAGGTATTTAAGAATAAAAAGGATCAAGATGGTAATGTTGTTCAAAACAAAGCATGATTGGTAGCTCAAGGGTTTAGGCAAGGAGATCCCAAAATCTAATTAGTTTAATTAATCATAATGAATTCATCAACAATTACTAGTGTTTGAAACTAACACTAGTATTAGTTTAATTAATCATAATTGACCCATCAGCAATTCTAATTAATTCACATGTAATTCTATATGTATTTGTATCTAAAATCTTAACGAAATACGTATTATGTCATTGTATCAATTAATCACATTTATGTCATATCTTACATTACTCGTAATATTAGTGACAATATGTGATATATTAATCATATAACACTTAATCTAAACTTTATTTATTGGAATTGACGTCTCAATTCCAACATTCTTTACATAAAACGAAAGAATCTAGAATATTGTTAAATTGGATTATGAAAAAACTTTTGATAATGTAAACTGGGGGTATTTATTTACAATGCGTTAAAAATAGAGGGTTCAATGAGGTATGGATTAATTGAATAAGGAAATTATTTTTTAAAGGTCATAGTGCAGTTAAGATAAATGAAAACACTGGAGCATATTTTGAATGTAAAAGGAATTAAGGCAAGGTGATCTAATTTCTCCATATTTATTTCTTATTATGGTAGATTGATTAAATAAAATGCTATAGTTAGGACATCAAAATGGTCAGTTTCAAAGATTTGGTCCTACATTAAGTTCTGGATATAAGATAATGACCTTGCAATATAATGATGACACATTAATTTTCCTACCAACGGACAAAAATATGCTTGAAAAGTTAAAACATGTTTTACATGGATTTGCAGAATTATCAGGTCTTAAAATAAATTTTGAATATTACAAAACTAATACCAGTCAATATAGAAGAACATATGATAAATTCTTTTGCTGAATTATTAGTTTATAAGGTAGGTTCACTACCAATAAAATATCTAGGGATGTTTCTGTATTGGAAAAAACCTACAAAAAATGACTGGATGAAGATTATTGAAAAGATTAAAAACAAATTATCATTATGGAAAGGAAAACTTTTATCATTAGGAGGTAGACTAGTCTTATTGAGTTCTTTATTATCATCAATTCCATTATATTATATTACAATATATAAGATTCCTAAATGGGTATGTAAAAAGATTGATCAAATAAGAAATAGATTTATATGGGCAGGGGTTGAGAATGAAAAAGGGAAAATACACTTGGTGAACTAGAATAAAATCTGTAGGAGTAAAGAAAATGGAGTTGGTTATTTTAAATCATATATTAACAAGAGAAAATTTAAACAAAGCGGGTTGTAAAGTAGATAGTAATTGTGTTTTTTGTGGGCAAGATGAAACAGTAGAACATTTTTTCTTAACTTGTAGTATTATTAAGCAATTTTAGAAAATAATTAACTCTTCACTACCAACACATAGAAGGCTTAATATATATAGTATAGATGATTTGTGGGTATCTTTTCTAGCTTTGAAGAAAAGTGAATTTTTAAAATGGGGAACAATATTTGCAGCTGTAGTATGGATAGTATGGAATGAGAGGAATCACATAATTTCTAATCAAGCTAATATCTTAAATAATATTGCACTATATACAAAATATTAAACTCGGTGATTTATTGGACATGTGCTAGCTCCCAGCCATGTAGCACCACTCTTTAGAAATGGAAATTTAAATGTTATACAACATGATAATGTGAGTCATATGAAAACAATAGAGAACTCGGAAGATGAAGATTTATTGGGAGGGGGGACAACTCTGAAGTCTGAAGAAGAAAATGTCTAATATGCAAGGTTAACTCTTCTGGTACTAGATGTGGTACCATGTTCTGGTACATGGGGACATGGGGTCGACAAGGACAACAAACTAAAATGAAAATAAAACATGGCTATATGTGCATTTAAGGATGAGAATGCAACTGATAATTATTTAGTTAGATATGATACCCAATAATAAGTTTATAAATCTAGACGGGCTTATTCGCAAAAACTTCAACTATCTTAGTTCCTGCTCCGTTGTCGATTTCCTCAGGCATAATTTCCACTGTTGGATTAACCTGAAAAGATTTAGACTGGAACACAGAGCCTACTCTAGGCTGCACACATGTCCACTATTGAAATATATTCAAAATCATCCAAATTATTGTATTTGATGTTTTGGTTGGCTCAATATTAAATATTTTATTATTTCTTTCATTCCAAAATGAGAGCAACTAATAACGTTACTCGATCTATAACATTATTATTATTATCAGGTTTCAATATACTTAACCAAATATCTTTTAAAGAATTCAAATGAAAAGGTGAAATCTGCCAAATTTAAGTTTATTGAATTCCAGAAAATATTAATCAATGAACATTGTATAAACAAATGTTGAACTGTTCCATCTTGAGAACAAAAACACACTATGGTGATTCAATCCAACCTCTATGTAATAAATTATCTTTTGTTAGTATATTATCATTGTCATCCATAATAACAGTTTATTTTTTAGAGATATTTTTAATATCTATATTGTTTTATTAAAGATTAACTTGAATTCGTCCCAAAAAATGCATTGAGTGTACTGAGTATCTATCAACTTATTCACAAATTGTCATATTGCAGTATCAAAATTAGTAGTAAAATTTGTGAATTTCTCATTTATCTGCTAATTCCTCTTGTCAAATGAAGTCTAATATTTCCAATATTTCATATATGGCCACTCTTATGCTAACTTTGCTGAAATTAAATTTTGAGAGAACAATTGTTGATTCAAATGCCTTCCCAAAAATTAGCTTTATGCTCAGACTCAACAACTTTCTTAATTCTTACGACCTATTTGCAGAAGATAAAAAAGGTGAACTCACATCTTTCCACAAAAAAAAAGAAGAGAAGTTCGAGAATTGCAATTAGAACCAATCGGTAACATTGAACTTGCAATTAGAAATATTGAAACTGAGCACTTCTCTTTATTTAATTGTATATTTAAAATCTGAATCTGTAAAAATGTTTCTCTATATGTTTATTAACCATGTACAACATTGAGAACTCTTCAGCATTGTATTAAAATTATTTCTGTACAGTATTCTTTCAGCCACGTAGAATGATATAAAAAAAGAAACCAAGAAAATTGTTGGAGAAGGATTTGGGAATCGGTTGGTGGGAGGCGAGCACAGGCGAGTTCTGCAAAGTAAGCAGCGTCAGCGCCAGGCCTGCCTTTCACCCCTCCAAAAATTTTTATAGCGCGGTAACCGTAGCTACCTCTCAGCGCAAAAGCGGTCGGCTCTCACCTCCCGCATTGTTTTCCTTACTCATTAGTTTAAGGCGAGTTTCACCGTTGCATCAGGCGCATTACTTATAGACACGCTACGAGTCAAGTTCTCTACTTCTAACCTCGTGGGACTAACCTTGCGAACCCAACCCTCTCTTCTGACCGGACAAAATCAAATTCAATTCAGTTATTCAGACCAAATCTCTCTTCTCTGTTCCGATCATCATTCAATGAATCACATCCATCAAATATTCAAATCTCTCTCAAGATTCAGTAGGATTCAGTTCCCAGTACCAGAAAACCAGATTACCAGAGAGTCGACAACGCCAGCGCTTCCTATCCGGAACCAACCGTATCCTCCAGAGAGGATAATTAATTTGAATCGTCGGATTAAAGATCAACGCTCGATCTTCAATGTTAGAATCGGAAAGGATTTTTTATATTATTAATGAAGACCGTTGATCGTTAATCAGACGGTTTAGATCAAAACTAGAGAAGATTTTCTCTGCAGAGAATTTCGTTTCATCCCAACCCTCCTCTTCTCCTCAAATTCAATCTCTATTTCGCTCTAGAATCGACGATAGCTCCTACCAAACCTCGTGCCACCTCACCCCTAGCTCCTCTCCGTTTCCGAGCGGAGACACGGAGAAATCAAAATGTCGGGTGAAGAATTCATAAACCTAGATTTGAGCTCCGAGGACGCACCTCAGCTCGAAAATAAGGAGGAAAATAACAACGTAGAGGAGGAAGGTGAGATTCAGGAAGAAGGTGTGAACGAGATCGAACAAGGAGGCGACCCGAATTCCATGGAGGCACCTCAACTGGAAAATAAGAAGGGAAATAGTAACGCAGAGGAGGAGGGTGAGATTCCAGGTGTGAACGAGATCGAACAAGGAGACGACCCGAATGTGGAAGACATGGATTTAGGAGACGATGTGGTTGTCTCGAAGCAATCTGTACTGCATGCAAGTGCTGAGGTTTTAGCTGCTAGTGGAGCAACATCTTCCACTGTAATAAAGTCTTCTACTGATATCGTTTATCAAACCCGTATCCTCTTTTGTGGAGTTTCCATTTCCTTACATGCTTTAATTTGAAAATTGGAAAGGATTGGAATATAGTAGTCTTTTCTTATGTTATATTTGCTTCTCTCTGGCCTTTTTATATTTTTCCCTAATTATAGAGTGATAGCTCCTAGAGGTGTTAAGAGGGCTCGTCTTGAATACACCACTGAAACTGAACCCTCGGTTCGGGTTGTGTTCAGCTCCTTGACTTGGTATGCCTGTGTACTGTTTGAATTCTTGAGTGAGGATGTAAGTGAGCGTGTTTGTGTGTATTTTTGTTAGATATTCACTTAATTAGAGCCGTTAATAAGGACCTATTTAAGTTCCCTTTCTTGAGTGTATTTATTTCTTTCTCAGGATGAGTTACTCTTTGATTAAATAATGGGTTGGTTTTGCTGATTTTTTTATACCAGGGAAAGCAAGAGGAAGCTAATGGAATTAATGCAGAAGTGGTCTGAGTGGCAAGCTAAGCACCCCTCTAGTTCGTCCTTGGTGGTACAATTAAATTTCCATTTGTGTTATGGTTTCAATAATTCCCCTACAGCAGCAGTTCATCTAGGTCCTGATCTAAAACTATTTTCAACAGTTCATGTGTACATAAGTTCTATTCTATTAAAATTGATTTGTTAAGATCAATTGACTTTGTACGGTATTATGTTGTTTCTATATAAATAATCTTATAGTAGATCCATTCTGGTAAACACAAGAAAAAAATATAGATACAGCAATATGAAATACATCTACAAATTTCATTTAGATTTCAAAACTCAGGTGCAGTAAAGAGAGATAACCTGGAGTTGTAGATTCTATTTAGTGCATTTATTTTGTAGTTATTCAGTAATATTGTCAGCATTGCTAGAAGCATTTTCTTTTCAGAGGGCCTACATGCTGTAGTTATTCACATGTACAAGGAACCATTATGTAATGTTTACCTATGTTCAGTTTGCAGTTTCAATCCTCCAACTTTTGTAATGTACAATTTATTATCTGAATGCAACAGGAAAAGGAGGAAGCGTTGGAAAGTGGGGAAGAGATTTACTATCCAGCATTGCATGTCGGCTCAAGCACATCTAATATTTCTACCATGGTATGCTTTTTGTTTATGTTACACCCTGCCATTACGTGATTTTGACAATTTTAGTCTCCAATTATTACCCTTGTCGTCCTCTTTCTAAAAAAGAAATTTGCACATCTGGTACTTGCTATATATGTACAATATATTGATAGATCCTTGCTTCCATGTTATTAGGATTTTTGTAACGAGGTCTACAAACCATATGATTTGCAACTTTAATTTAGTGTAGCTTGTGTAGAGAATGGTCAAAAAAACAAATAAAAAGCTAATCTAGAAAGTTGATAGCTCAGTTAAAAAATCGAACTGGAAAGTTGATATCTTGGTATATCTTCGTGCTTCTTTCCCTTTCAATGCTTCTTTCCCTTTCAATGTATGGTATATCTTCGTTATTTTTCTGGCAGCTAGTACAACTATGTAATATATGTTTTGATGAAACCCTGAAATTGCAAACACATCCCTCTATTTTAAGATTTTCCAACTTCATAGCATAGCTTGCATTTATTTAAGCAGTAAATCCTGAAAGACAAAGCCAAATAACAATTCTAGGTGGGAGATTCTTCATATCCCCACAACTTTCCATATGATTTTTTGGTATTTATTTCCTTTGTTGTGTTATCTGTCTGATGTTTCATTGACTTTGGTTTATTTATTTCATGGACGATGAAGTCATTTTGGATAGATAATAAAGCGAGAACTGATAATGTAAAAGACGAAAGCTCGGTTCCCGTATATGACCGTGAATTCTCGCTCGGCTCATCTTCTCTCGATGGTTCTGCTACCTTTGAAAGGTTTAACACTTTTTTTTCTCAGCTTCCTGTAATACCTCTCTATTTGTAAATACGCTTAAAAGTTCCTCCACAGTCATAAGAGAAACATATTTTTGAATCAAGGGTAGGTCCTAATTGCCGTTTATACAAAAATTTCCTATTATTTTGTTTAGTAACAATAGCTTAAGGTGTCCCTCACATCAAATGAGAAAGTTATTGTAC
Source organism: Eleocharis quinqueflora (assembly GCA_964058865.1). Classification (NCBI taxonomy): domain Eukaryota; kingdom Viridiplantae; phylum Streptophyta; class Magnoliopsida; order Poales; family Cyperaceae; genus Eleocharis; species Eleocharis quinqueflora. The sequence continues at coordinate 21,895 of CAXKVX010003517.1, read as the reverse complement.
AACTGGTCCCCTTTTTTAACTTACCAAATGCCTCTCCTTTTCACATTCTATAATGAAGATAGTTTTATTCATCTACTTTTTTGTGATGGGTGAATACAGTTAAAGATACTTTTCATGCTCTAGTAGCAATAGCTTCAGATGTTATTTTCCTTTCAATGTATTTCCTTTGATAAAAAATGTAATCCTTCAATTGTTCTTTACCTTTAAATGTATTTCTTATAACAAAAGTAATCCTTGAATTGTTCTTCTAATAATTTTTTGACAGGTCGACAAAAGATGATGCTCGCTGTTTCAATTGTGGATCTTATGGTCATGCGTTGAAGGAATGCTCCAAACCCCGTAATATGGCCACAATAAATAATGCACGAAAAGAGCACATTGCAAAAAAGAATCACTCGAATTCTAATCATGGGCAAAGCAGGTATTACCAAACAAAGCCTGGGAAGTTTGATGATTTAAAACCTGGTTTCCTTGGGCCTGAGACTAGAGAATGCCTAGGAATTGGGGTAAATAATCAACTTTTTATCTTTTTCTTTATTGTTAGTTTCACATATGGCTATTAAATATCTCCATTTGCATACTTTATGTATCAAAGATACTATTTCTGCATGTATCAGATGCTTTAAGCTGTACTTTTTGCAAATATATCCTTTCTGCAGGATGCTATTTGTTAATTACTCTGCAGAGATTAGTGTTTTTTGGTGATTAAAACATGCATGGCAGTACCCTGGGAGGACATCATGCATATATCTATTATTTTTCTCTCTTTTTTGTTTACTGTCATTTATGGTTTCTGATGCACGGCATTTTCATGTAGGAATTTGACCCACCTCCTTGGTTGCATCGAATGCATGAATTGGGTTACCCTCCTGGATATCTTGGTATTTTAAAAAGTTTCTATAATATATATGCCCCTCTTCATTGTTCTCTTTTCTTCAAGATAATGCCATTAAGACCAAAAGTCTGGTACTAATACAGTCTAATTCTATAATAACTTAGTTTACTCTTGTCTCTTCTCTCTTTTGCCTCTCGCCAGAAACTGTTGAAGACAAAAATAAACCTTCAGGGATCACAATCTTCAATGACGAAGAGGAAAAAGATAACAACGGTGACAAAAAGAACAACTATGAAGAGGGAGAGCTCCCAGATCAGAGCGAACGGAGTTCCACTGAGAAAATAATGACAGCAGAGTTTCCAGGTTTTAACGCCCCAATACCTGAAAAAGCAGACCCATTTCTCTGGTCAGTCGGCCCACTCCAAGATCCTTCCCCAAGTTATCCCCCAAGGTATTACCCCTATGATCAATATAACAGGTTGAGTAATCAGTCCGACTCTAAATAGGTCTTTATCTGACAGGAGGAGGTATGACGATAGCTTGTCCTCTTATCCCCACAGTAGTGCTGACAATTTATATGGCAGAGACCGTGAAAGGGATAGGGGTAGGGAGTTCCATGATCGTAGTGCTGATTTGGTATATTTATATGGCAGAGACAGTGAAAGGGATAGGGGTAGGGAGTTCCATGATCATAGGCGTCATCACCGCTATCATGGAAGGTGAAGTTTTTAAACAGAATACAAACTTAGTTTTAAAAGAAAAAGGAAAAGCAGCTGGTGAGGAGGTGATTCTTTTGATATGATAAAGGCTGCTAGATGCAGTGGTAAATTTTAGGATCTTTTGGGGTTAATATGTTATATAGTTTTTTGGTTCTGCTCATATGAGATGAGCCAAAAGAATTGTAGTCAGTTTTTTAGAAGCTTTTAACCAAATCTCTGTCATGGTAGCTTTTGTTGTTGCAGTAGAATTTTAGACCTCTTGTTGAACACTTGACCTGGAAGAATTTAGTTAGGTTAGGTTAAACATACTTGTGTTGAAAGCTTTGGCAAATCTATGTGGTTTTTATTTTAAAAGATAGGGTAATGATAGATGACTTTGGGAATCACCTTTAAAAAAAATTCAGAATTATAAGATATAATGGTCGAGAGAATTGGGTCCTGTTATTGTTTGCACAGGAAATAACTTTTACAATGATCATAATTCTGCCATTTGCAAACAACCGAGGCTCATGGCCCAAAAAGATTGATTGTGCCTGAACTGGATTTTTCTCACCAAACGATCATTGAAATTGTTCCTTGTGAAGTTAAATGCAAAACTTGTTATATTCATCTACCATGGTCTAATTTTGTTTTCAAGTTCATCATTGTTCTCTGTTTTGAGGCTGCTAATCAGCTCACAATGAAAACCGTAAATTATTGCAAAGCTGCACAGCAATTATTGGGAATTAGAATATAATATCTATTAGGGGTACTTAAAAAAGAAACATGTGTTCTTGTTTTCAAAATTTTTGGCCTCAAATAGTTCAAAATAATTTATTAAAATTTGATGAAAGTAAGAAGTTCGCGGACAATGTTTGCGAACTTCTTTTTGGGTTGCATGCATTGTCCGCGTTTTTTTTTTGGTTTATGCACATTGTTTGCGAACGTGTTCGCCGGTGTTATATTGTATGTAGCAAATTTACAAATCAAGTTTTGTGAACAATGGACACGAACTAGATCCGATTTAGAAGTTTACAATTTCGAGTTTCATTCTTCAAACTTTTTATTTTATACTATGATATTTAGAAACAAAAGTGTTAGATATTTCCTGTGTCTTTCCCCGTTATGAGCTCTAATCAAAGTCGTTAAGTAGGTAGCCATTCGTTATCATTCCGTGGGTTTTGAGCATTTTATTTAACAAAACTTTGCATATAAAATACTAAAAGCCGGACAGCATATGCATCCTTCAATGATGCTTTGTGAGTCATGACATCATACATGATAGAATATTACAAGTGTAAACTTGTAGGGAAGAATCAAGTATCATTATGCCTATTTTCAAGTCAAAACGTATATTAGAAAATGCACATAATAATTACTTGGTTTTCAAATTTGGCTGTCTTGTAGAGTCAGGTTTGATAGGTATATTGCCATACCTGTCCCACCATTTTCCAAAATTAAACTCCCACTAGTAAAATTGAACTCACCTCTTTCCCCACTGGAAATAATTTTAAAATACCTCATACAGTCATACTGTTCTTGTAAGAGATACCTGATAAGGATGCAACTAATAACTAATCAACCTTTAAATAGTTTAATTGCTCATTAATAAGACATTTCAAGTTGCATGTACGCCTAAACAGTTTTCAATATTTAATAGTTTAATTAGTTGCTCAATGAAAAGTCAATTTAAACCCTCACTATTAATTTTCGAGGTCTCACGAGCAAGTTTTGATACGATGTCATATTGTACGAGACTTTAGAGCACTCTTTATTTGTTAAAAGAAACAACTGTTTCCAGTTTCCACTTTCTATCTGTTTAGGTAATGTTGGTTACTTGGTTAGCATCCTGATTTGAACTTTCCAGCTGATTGTTGATTCAAAATTTCAAATAACAAGGCTTCTGGTTTCATCAGAAAATTTCATGTATAAATAATCATTGTTGAGAAATTAAGACGGTCATATATATCTTAGTTAGTCGTTATTCAAAGGAACACCTGATCAACTTCCATCAGCAAATATTTTGTAATTTCTTTAAAGAGTCCTATTTATTTAACAGCAAGCCGAGCCTAGAAGATGAGGCTCTCTAGTTGTTTCAGCAATTATTGTACCTTCTTATGCGTAATTAATTATCTACATGCAAGTCGCTTTGCAACAGGTCTCAGTATAACATCGGAAACAGTTTTATGGTTGGTCACCAATATCTCCTAATTTATTAGACAAAACAAAATTTCTCTCTCATTTTTAGCTGACAAAAGCAACACTTCTCTGCCTAAAGTATGTATTTTATGATCCCACACATCTTTATCTTTAGCCACCTGCTTTCCCTCTCTTATTAGTTACACTTCAGACACCCCTTCTCTCTCTCATCATTATCATTAACAAGCGCTCCTCATCAAAGAACCACTTCTTTCCATACTCTCATTAGCCCATACAAAGCTCAAAACTGTAGAGACATGAGAACCATCATAGCAAAAACATTTAGCAATTCATCTCCAAAGAAAAGCCATTTCCGATGGATGATGCTTAAGAAAGGAGACCCCAACAAATCCAACAAATATAACCAAAATAACCGTAACATAAACCTCCACGACAACAACGATGTGGAGGAAGATGCCGAAATCCTCACTTTCTCTGCCTCCTCGTCAATATTCGAGGATGATTTGTCCGTTGCAACCCCTGCCTATCAATCTTCAAATCATTCATCTGCGAAGAAATCCTCTGCTTCGTCAGTAGCAAGCAATGCGGTGTCTAGGCTCCGGTCAGCTGTTCTGACGGTTATGAATAACCGCCGGAAGAACCGACAAGGAGGCCTTGGCCCCTGCGTGACCGGGACAATATTTGGTCAACGCAAGGGCCATGTCCACCTAGCATTCCAGGTGGGCCCCAAGTCAGCACCTGCACTGCTTGTCGAGCTTGACATTCCGACAAATACACTCGTTCGGGAGATGTCATCAGGCCTGGTAAGGATTGCCCTGGAGTGCCACAGGACACCAAGTCAGGACAAAAGAAAATCCGCCTCCAGCTCGGGAAGGAAACTACTAGAGGAGCCGATATGGCGAGCATATTGTAACGGCAAGAAGTGTGGTTATGCAACACGTAGAGAGTGCGGGCCCGCAGACTGGCGTCTGCTGAGAATAGTGGAGCCAGTGTCTGTTGGGGCAGGTGTTTTGCCGGTAGAAAAGGGAGATGGTGTAGAGAGCGGCAGTAAAACCAGCATTGAAGCAGAAAGTGAAGGGGATGTGATGTACATGAGAGCAAGGTTTGAGAGAGTTGTGGGGTCCAAAGACAGTGAAGCATTTTACATGCTGAACCCTGATGGAAATGAAGGACCTGAACTCAGTATATATCTTCTCAGAGTCTAGTGTGATTTGGGCCATTTGGCTTTGTTGGTTACTCTCTTTGAGGTTTTTTTGTACCAGAAATAAAAATAAAAAGAAAATGAAGGTCTAGTTAGTTGGTAATGGAAATTCACATGGGGCAAGGATAGTTCTGTGCGATTAATGTTGTGTGCTTTGTTGGGAGTGCAGTTTAACAATTAGTGTTTTTTTTTGGATAATTTTTTGGTGTCACGCAAAAATAGAGAAATCTTGAAAATGTCATTCAAAATCAACTTCTTTCTTATTTATCACTTAAAAAAACTTGCTCTTTTATTTATCATTTTTCAAAAACAAAAATGCTTTTGGCGCAGCCCTCCTCCCTCTCCAATATGCCATGGCTTCTTCCTACGCTTCCCCTTCTCTATCGAAGGAGAGCTGGATAAGACCCGAATTCGAAATCCTCTGGCGAAATGTGACGATGCGACGACGACGGATGAAGCGGGCAGAGGAGTGGACATGAAGCAGAGTGGAGAGGTAGAGATAGATTTAACGCGAGGTGGAGTGAAGAGGTGGGGAGGTAGTCTGAGGAAGCGAGGAAAGGGATTGGACTTCGCCCTAGAGTTTTTCCTGGAAGAAAAAGAAGGGGAAGAGGAAGAAGTCATGGCATATTAGAGTGGGAGGAGGGTTGCGCCAAGACATTTTTGTCTTTAAAAAAGATAATAAATAAGAGAGCAAGTGTTGTTTTTTTTATCGCAAATAAGGAAGAAGTTAATTTTTTATGACATTTTTACGATTTCCTCACTTTTGAATGGCACAAAACAATTTTTCCTTTTTGTATTTTCAATGGCAAGATTAGAGATCAAATATTTGCTTTTAGAAATTGTAATATAAGTTCGTTGTGGGTATAATTTTTAATAAATTTGTGAAGTTTATTGCGCTTATAAAACTATCCTTGTTTTTTGTAATTTAGAGAAAAATAAAAAGCAAGTGAGAATCAATTCGTCCTATTTTTAGCGTTTGTTTTTTGTTTTGTTTTTTTTTTCTCTTTTCTTTTCTTCTTTGCTTTGCATCATGGTGTGGTAAAAAAAAAGGATTCTAAATGATCGTCTTTTGAATATAAATTATGGTTCCAACTTAATCCTGCATTCATTTGTCTACCAATCAAGTATCAATATTCTCGTGTCATACAAGCTAATCAAAAATTAATTATACTCGAGTAAATACTAAGCATACACAACTATTGGATTTTATCATATTTTAAATCAAATTCTTTGTAAAATTAGAGATAAATTGTTTGGAGAATTTTTTTTCTTTTTATTGAGTTTTTTCACTCTCTCTTCTCTTTCTTATACTTGGATATTTATACACTTTTGTCTCTAACAGCTAGTTCTACTTTTTAGGTTGTTATACAGTAACAACAACCCTCTTTCCTATTTTTAATTATAATTTCTCTTCTACAATATTTATTTCCTAAATATTCTAACACTCTTAAACACTCCTCTCAAAATAGGATTATAAATATATGTTAATCCTAGCTTGGTTGTAATGTCTTCGAATTTTTTCGGAATAAGTCCCTTCGTGAAAATATCGGCCAATTGGTCTTGACTCTTCACATAAGGGGTCTTGTTTTCTTTTGCTTGCACTTTTTCTCGTATAAAGTGACAATAAACTTTGATGTGCTTTGTTCTTTCGTGGAACACGATATTTGAAGCAATGTGCATTGCCGCATTATTATCGCAATACATCTTCATTGGATCCTTGACCGGAAAATTTAATTCTCCGAGCAATTGTTTGATCTATGTGAGGTCGCTTGTCGTGGACACCATGGCTCGATATTCTGCTTCTGCGCTTGATCGTGCCACGATATTTTGCTTCTTGCTTTTACACGTGACTATGTTCCCCTACAAACGTGCAATAACTGATCGTCGATTTTTGGTCGAAGCTCTCAGTCAAGTCTGCATTAGAATAGCCACACACATCATTAGAACTATTATTCTTCATCCATATACCCTTCTGAATGACTTCTTTAAATACCTTAGAATTATATCAATTGCATCAAGATGCGGTTTTCTTGGTGCTTGCATAAATTTACTAACTTGATTTACCGCAAAGGATATGCCTGGTCTTGTTACCGTTATGACTGCATTTTACTGACAACGTTAGATAACAATCACACATACACATCTCTTAATAGGAAAAACGAATACCTCATACTTTAGAAGTTAGAACTTAACACTGAATGAAAACATTTATGACACTAACACAATTCCATTTAATGTGTCATTCGGGGTCTGTCAAATATCATATTCTTAGAACATATATTTATGTGATTAAAATGACATCTCTTGTCAGTAATCTGTAAAACTTGACCATCTTTTAATCCACACACTAATCTTGTAGCGGTAATTAGTGTTCATGCTAATTACCTTGATTTAGTGACTTTAAAAAATATATAACATCTATCTTATGAAGTTTCACAATTTCAGTTATTAACTCTAGTCAGTAAAAGAAATGATTCATAAATACAACAATACTCAAGGCAACCAAACTACAGTATATTAATCACTCAATTCATGAACAAAATTTTATGATAAATTATCGTATTATTGACTTCTAGATTATTACAAACTAACAAGTTTGTCATAACATGTCCTTGGAGATTGCTTTAATCCATAAATAGATTCTTTTAATCTACAAACAAGGTTATTATTGTTTTCCTTTTTATGACTCGGTGATAATGTCATATATACCTCTTATTCAAGGGTTCTTTGAAGAAACACATTTTTTACATCAATTTGGTATAGTTTCCAACTGTTATTTATGGTTATGGACAACGAAATTCGTATGGTATTCATTTTTGCCACAGGGGCAAAGGTCTCTTGGTAATAAATACCGTATGTTTGGATATATCATTTGGCAACTAATCTCGGCTTGTACCGCTCAATGGTATCATCACTATTATATTTTATTTTGTAAACTCATTTACAACCAACGGATTTTTTTCTTGAGGTAATTAGACAATTTCCCAAGTATTATTTTTTTTCAAGGGCTTTCAACTTCTCATTCATTGTTTTGTTCCAAATCATGTGTTGTTTGGCCTCTTCAAATGTATTTGGCTCCATTTCATCAATAGTTTTGAGAAATGTATTATGGCACTTTGACACTTTTATCATATGAAATATAATTTTGGATAGTATATTGAACCTCATAGGTTACGAAATTCCGTAACCTTGAAGATGGTCGACTTGGGCAAGATGATCTTCTTAGCTCAATCTCTTCTTCCTCTTGTTACATCTCCTCTTGTGCAACATCACCATCTGCTTCTATATTATTTTCTTCGCTTTCTACAACCTCATCATTTTCTAGCACAACTTGCTCTTCAAATTGGTTAATAGTTGGAAATTCAAAATCATCAACGGCGATGGTATTATCAATGTTTTCTTTGTTTTTGAAATAAAAATGTTCATCTTCAAAAAAGGTTACATCCCTAGAAACATCAAGTTTTTTTTTTAATTTATAGGTCATAGCATCTATATCCTTTTTGTGATGAATATCTAAAAAATATGGTTTTGATAGAAGTATGGTCAAGTTTATTCCTTTTATTTTGGTGTATGAAGCATACACATCCAAAAACTCTCAAGTGATTGGTGTTAGGTTTATTTTGGTAGATAATTTTTATAGGGCTTTTATTTTTCAAAACAACACTTGATAATCTATTTATCAAGTAGGTTGTCGTTTGAATAGCATCCGACCAAAACTTTTTGGAGGCATTATTTTCAAAAATTAGTGCTTTACTCACCTCAAGAATATGGCAATTTTTCCTTTCGGATACACCATTTTGTTGAGGTGTATAGACACATGTAGTTTGATGCATAATTTTCTTTTGTTTTACAAAAAGTTGACATAGTTTGATTTACAAATTTTGTACTATTATCGACCTAAAACTCTTGATTTTTGCATTATATTGATTTTCAACTAAATTAAAAATTCTTGAAATAAGATTGGAACCTCACTTTTATTTTTTAATAAATACAAGTGAGTCAATAATGAAAAATTGTCAATAAATATAAGAAAATATTTAAACTGTTTTAAGACTCTACGGTAGCGGATCATCAAACATTGGAATGAATAAGTTCAAATTTTACATTATTTTTAGTATTAGATAATACAAAAGATAACATTGTGTGTATAGCTAATTTGCAGGTCTCACACTTGCTACAATCAAGATTTGTAAAAATCAAATACATGTTTCAAAATCCTATCAGACGGATGACCTATTCTTTTATGCTATAAAGCCCCAAGTTCTTGATTTTTGGAGTGGAAATCAAACTTAGGTATATCCAAAATATATAGTCCATTTTGAAAAGTTTCTTCACCAAACATCTTCTTGGTTTTTAAATCCTGAAAAATACATTATTTGTTGAGAAAATAGTTTTACAATTTAGTTCTTTTGAAAGTTTCCCTATCGAAAGCAAATTAGATTTACAATTTTCCACATGTAAAACATGCTAAAAAAAATTTTGAAAAAAAACCTTCATGGTATCATAACCATAAATTTTCATTTTTCCATCATTGGCAACATACACAAAATCTTGTGTATCATTTTTTTGGTAGTCATGCAAGAGGATTTTGTTGTCGGTCATATGATCAGTTGCACCCGAATTCAATACCCAAAATAAATCATCAAATTGTTCTTCATTTTTTCCTACTAATTTCTCCATATGAGTACATTTTATAATTGGACCAGCATATGTTCTTTTTTGAGGAGTTTGATATTTTGGGCTGGTAACAATTATTCTATTTTCGACTGGGCCTGCACCAGATTATGGGTTACGAACTGGGTCATTACAGAAATCAGTTACAGGACCAGACTTTTGAGTTTTAAAAAAACATAAGCATTTGGGCTCACTGTCAACGCAGAGGGAGTTTAGACGTGCCAGAAGGGAGGTCACTTCTGCGTGTATCGACTTTTTTTTCTTCTCGAGTTGATTAAGTGTTCCCTTTCTCTTAGCCTCCTTTCTTCTCAGTATGTGACGCATACGCCTTACGCTCCCCCTTAGGGTTTTTCGCCCGATCCTCACTCCACCATGAAGGTTTCAGTTCAGGTGAAGATGCCAGCACTTGCTCCTTTCATGACCATCGTTTCGACAGTGCTCATACCTTTTGGGTTTTCCACCTTTATGTTGTAGGTTGTGAGTTTTGCTCACGACCATGGCGAGTGTTTTTGGCCTTCCTTGTGTCACCGAGGTGCCACCTATGAGCTTTCATCGTGATTTCTCTCCCTGGAGATGAGCCATGGCGTCCTCTATGGTTGGGAGCTCGGTTGAAAATAATATCTTGGCTCTCATCTGTTCGTAAGATTCGTTTAGCCCCGACATAAATTAGTACAACATATCATGCTCTCTTTCCTTTATGATTACTAAATCAGTGGTTGGGGCTCTGTACTGGTTACTCTTCTCACCTTCTTTTCAAATCCCTGATATACTAGATCATAAGTCTGTTGTTTTATTTGAGGGTTTGAATTTCCTTTTTTAGCTGGTAAATGTGGGGAAAAAATTTCTTCTGGCTGAAGTGAGTATTCACTGCTTCCCAGAGTCGTTGAGAAGAGTCATGAAACATGAAAAGCTGCTTGGTTTTGGATTTCATGGAGTTTAGCATCAGGTTATAGCTTTATACTCATTTCTTCTTCATTGTCTGAACTCAAGGGATATTTTTCGTCTTGCTTGGGTTCTTCACTAGTGACGTTCTCATAGAGTTTTTTTTCATGTAGAGTGAGCACAATTGCTCCACTCCCTAGCTGGAAATTATGGTCTCCCAGCCGTTCTGAGATTTGAACTGAGCCAACTTCTATGTTGGTGAAGATGTTTGTGAATGTTTGAGGTGCTGGAGCAGTTTCTGACATTACTGGTAAGCTTATGATTTTTCGCTATTTTTTTCTGGTACTCAGACTAGCCAGGTATGTAGTTCGAGAAAGAATTGCTTGTGGGTTTCTCGATAGATGATGAGCACGGCTAAGTTGGAATTCGATAAGAACAAAAAATAAGCTGAATTTGAGCAGATACTGTGACAGGAACAACCACGCTTTGATACCATGTAAAATTTGAGAGAAACTGTTTTGAAAATTTTCCTTTTTGATTGAGTTTTTTCACTCTCTCTTCTCTTTCTTACACTTGGGTATTTATAAACTTTTGCCTCTAACGGCTAGTTCTACTTTTTGGGCTATTATACAGTAGCAACAACCCTCTTTTTTTATATCGAAAAAAAACAACCCTCTTTTCTATTTTTAATTACAATTTCTCTTCTATAATATTTATTTCCTAAATATTCTAACACTCTTCAACATTCTTGTTGACACAAATTTTCTCCCCGTCACGAAATTTCAATTACAAATCTCGTTTTATTTATTGTCTAGTAACTTTTATCCGCTCTGTTGTTAATTGGATTATTTGAAATATAATGATATCTAATTTTGTTGAATTATCAAGCTGAGCTTCAATTTTTTATAAATATGATAGAAAACCAGTCATATTGAAAATGCATGTTTAAATTTTGTAAAGAATAAGAGGGAACTCCTCTCAAATTAGTTGACAGATAGCTTATCAGTTTTTTTAGCCTTGCAAATTCCAACATGATGTTTAGATCTGTCTCACGTGTGGAATGATCACAAAAGATGATAGTTTTATTTAATAAATGATTAAAAAAATTGTTTCGTTAACTGTTTCATTATAGAAAACGATCGAAACGATCAGAACGAATCAAAACGACCAAACTCATTTCCTTCGCTCTTCATCCATCTCCTCTCTCATCACACTAAAGCAAATCAGAAATTTGTGATGAACGATTCTAACCATACACAAGAATTAAATCCTTTATCGTCTCGTTCGCGCAATCATTCGTCTCATCTTTCATCATCTTCTCTCACCCTAGCGCTTTTCTCTGAAATAAAAAAATCTAACAATACACAGTCACAAAAAAACCACAAAACAAATGATCACGAAACAATATATATCTATTAACCGTTTCGTAAAACAATTAAACGAAAAGTCATTAACAATCCTAGATGTGCAATACCTTGCACTACATTCAAACAAGCCTTGTGTAGGGAAAGTCTAAAGGGCTGGGCCTAAAGGGCCTACGAAAGGGCCGGGTCTAAAGATGGCTTAATAGGGACCGGGTAATAAGGGCTTTGTTCTAAGAAAATAGGTCCGGCCCCTCTAAGGCCCGACCCTTATCAGGCCTTCGGGGTTGCAGAGGGCCGGGTAATAAGGGCTTTGGTCTTTTTTTTTAATTTTTTTAATTGTGAAAGGGTTGATAAGGGTCTGAGGGGCTTGCGTGAATAAGGGTTGCAGAGGGCCGGATCAGGGCCAGACGGGGTCGGGGCTTGAAAGGGCCGGATAAATAAGAGCCTGTATTTTTGAAATAAAGTCCGGCTCTTTCAAAATCTTACTAAGACCGAATAAGAGCCGAATCTAACAGAGACTTTACATGGACCGGACTGAAGGCCAAGAACTTATGGCATATCCCTGCCACGTGAAACCACTAATCAATTAGAAAAATGAATTATTTAGAATTCCAAAGAAAATTCGTTTTTGGTCTTTGTTGTTAGGAATTAGTATTGATCAGTCACAATCAAATGTTACATTTTCCAGCTGTTTGTTGGGGCAAATAAAGTACAAAAATGGCCTACAAGCAGACAAAGCGAAATGGACACGTTCCACATAGACCCAGCATGTTTAATAAATTCAAATTTTGTTGGGCCACAGGGAATAATGGAATAAAACGAACAAACCTTCTTTTTTTTGCAAAAAAAGAAAAAGAAAAGCAACAAAGAAATAAAGTTAGGAGAAGCCTTTGTTATCAGGCTCCAGCTTGCTCTCCAGGTAGACACCCCTAGTAAATGACTGAACTGGAATGCAACAAAATAACATATAAGAGATGATGATTTTTGTTTAGTTCTTTGATATAAAGAAAATAAGAACTTTTTTTGCTGACCAAGATTAATAATCAGTGGTCATGGTAAATTGTAATAAATAGTTTGATTTTATAGTTTTTAAACAACAATTAATGATAAGTTGCTAAATAAGAAACTCTGAAACAAAATTTCAAAATAAAAAACTCATCTACATTTCTGAAACTCATTTAGAAACTGCCACATCAGATTAAAAACTCCAAGAGTTTCAGAGATGGAGATGCTCTTAGAAGCGAAGCTCTACTTTCCTAATTTGATTTGTTCTATTTAAAAGAAACGAACCAAATTCACACTTTTAATTAATGGGTTGGAAATATTTAATATGAGTTGGTGACTTGGTGTTGATGAAGTCATTTGTACTAGAAAACATAATTATATGTTCTAAAGAAAATAATAGCAAAGCATTTAATTTAGTGGACACGGCAATATTTTGCGTATGTGAGATTAGGTTAGAAATTTGACTAAAATTCATTTATGAACATTTATATTGAATGACTTGATTCTTTCTTTATCTAAAAATAATAATGAGAATAATAGAACAAATTGTGAAAAAAGAATAGCATAAATTGCACATATTCTTTATATAACATTGAATTTATTTCTTAATAAGAATTTATTTCTGCAAAACTAGAAATGGCCAAAGCATTTCCACTATGTTAATTATATCTTTATCTAAAAAAATGAAAATAATAGCAAAAATGAATAGCATAAATTGCACATATTTTTTACATAACTGGTAGTCTATATATGGCAGTGATTAAATTGTTGCACATAATATATGTTAATTCAGTGCAAGGAAACAAATAAGAACAAAACAAGAGTTTAAACTTTAAAATTGCTAATGGGCTAATGGCCTACAATCTGAACTTAATAGTTAATATGCATCATCAACCTATCATTGTCAAGTGTCAACAAAACAAAGTTGTCTCTTGCACGCTATACTGTGTTACTTCTCTTTTTACTGTAAGGTGGGGCCCACACGTCATATCAAGTTAAAATTGCTACAAGTACCCTTAACCTTCCCAGGAGAAGTCCTTGATGCAAATTAACGGAACCGGATCTCCTGCTCGTAAATCTCTGCTTGCTTCCCTGCTTGTTTTGATCTGGACCGTTCAAAATTCATCTAACGGCCAAAGCATCTGCCTCCTGAATCAAATCACAGTCGTCCGTGGCGATCGAGCGGTCGGATCGAAGACAAACAGAAAAGCAGGAATTTACGAGCAGCAGATTCGGACCCCAAATTAACACCCTTGTCATAGTTGTCAAGAATCAACTCGTCGTAGGGTTCTTATCTGTTGCTCTTTTGAGCAAGATCAGAATCACACAGAGCCACAGAGGCTGACTTTTATATAAATCATACTATCATATATTTAATCATCATGTGAAAGATGCTGATGATATGTATGAATGTGTTATTTACTTTTTTTATTTTATTTTTATGACGTACTTAATTAAATGTTAGTTAATAAATTTACTAAAAGAAATTTCGAGTTGATGTTGTCTATGACATTATATTGCAGTATATTCAATTATTTATTCTTTATTATATCAGAAACTTTTTATTTGAATCAACAATAAATTTACATCATTGTAAATACATCAATCTAACGAACTACCAATCTTATTGTATCCACGTGCGAAATTGCTGCTCCGGTAATCCGTCTTGAACGAATTCATATCCCATAGAATACTCTATATTACGAAATAGCAATCCAATGCTTCATATAACTTCGAGATACGCACACACAAATTTCAAATTTGTGTAAATCATTCGATTGCTATTCCGTAATACGGAGTATTCCGTGAGATGTGAATTCGTTGAACATCAAGCAAAATTGCTCCATCTCTTATTTAGTTTATTTCAAGTCAGGTTCCAAAAAATATCACTCCAACAAAAACCATGAAAAAAGCAATATAAACTAAATAACTTGATTTACAAGTGCATCTAATTTGAGTATTTTCTTTTTAAATAGGAAAATTTTCGTTTGACATGCATAACCTTAAGAAGAGATGATAAATGAATATTAATCAATTGATAACTTGGATGTCAAGTTCTAAATAACACCAACATAAAAACCAAATAATATTTATCAAATCATTTAAAATAAACTTTCTTGTAGATTGCGCGAATCACATTAAGTTCTTTTATGATGAGAAAAACCAAGGCCAATTAAAACTAGCAATGGTGATTGTTGTTACTTTATTTAATATTTAATGTAATGTAATGTAATATAATAAAGTCGAAAAGTGATAGTTATCGTGTCATATACATGGTGCTATTTAGCCATGGTACCCACAATTGTACAACTAGCAAATATTCTGAACTAAAAGAGGTGATTTTGGTATCCTCTCTTAATTATTGCTGCCTTCACCATTTTTAATCATTAAACGGCGCAATGATGCTTCCATTACCACGTAGTGTTGCGTTATTTAACAAAATAATATTTTCATTCTTTTTTTCCTTAGGGACTGTTCGTTTAGCCTGAAAACACCCTCCGAAAACGTCTTTCAGCGGAAACCAACATTTTTTCCGTTCGTTTCAACCGAAACCAGAAATCACCGAAAACAACTTTCCAGATTTCTCCGAAAATTGCCAAATTCGTTTTCAGAATTTTTTTGGTGGAAAACGAATGCTGAATAGATGAAACTTCTTCTTGGCGCGTATCGCTGGCGCCAAAATCGCTGCCTGTCAAAACTGCTGTTCAAGGTACATGCCACTTATTGATTGTCAAAGGGGAAATTTTTTTTGGGTTTCTCTTCTCGGTTATCACACAAATGGCGAAGAACTCTTCTCTCACCTTTAAATTGTTCAATTTCTGAAGCTTGCGCATGTCTCGATTTAGTCCTTGGATTTGATTCTCGGAGGAGAGGTGAGCTTCAATTTCTATATATGGGCTAGGCATTTTGCCCTGATTTTCAATAGATTATTGAACATATATTATATAGTAGTAAGAAATGCTTGCTTCTTATGATGAGAAATTTCACATATGTCAGACTTGCCTATTAGTTTCCACCAAGTGCGGCAAGTGTCAAGGAGGAGAATTTCTCTCTCAACGAGAAAGGCAGAGAAAGGCAGAGAAGTAGCTACTAGATTCTGTCCAATTCCACCCAGAGAAAGGCAATTTCTTTTTGACCTGGGAATTTGTTGGTAAGTAAATAAAATCAAATTTTACTGGTACCATATCATGTAGCAGGAACTGAAATTTAATATGTGTTTGGTTTCTAAATGTACCAACGAATAAAAAAAAAGAGAGAAGAAAGAGTAATGGTCAATAGGAATAATTAAACATAGGAGACTTGGGGGCTGGTTGGTGCAGCCTTGCTGTCTCCAGCCTGTCACCGCTTTATGTCAATAACACCACCTTTTTTATATCATCTCTTGATATATATATAAATCACATGCATATGGACATTCATAGCATATTCTCATTTCTGAAAATTCATACCATATTTTCTGTATACTACTATTACTGCTTGAAATGTGAATTTTTAAACTTAATGGAACTCAATCGTGGCTTGGTTATGGTACCAGATAGAGGCATATAGAATGAGGATGATGTTGGCTTGTTGTTTACCAGACTAATCAATTTTGTTAAACTTTTGTAATCTTGTAGATATGGACCCACAAAATGAGGATGGTGTTGACATACAAGAGTACAAAAAAAAACTAGTAGTTCTTCTTGTACAAAAAAATCTTTTATTACAAAAAACTTTTGTAATTTTGTACGCTCTTACGCAGTGCATTAGAGCGGCCAAACGGGCTTCGAGTTCCATCAGGTATTACAATATCAAATATTCATATATATTGAGATACTTTAAGTCAAATTACAATTCTAAATTTTACCTGTAGGAAAGTATTTCCTTGGTGATGCTGGCTTTTTCATGAGACCTGGTTTCCTACTTCCGTATCGAGGTATGCGCTATCACAGAAAGGATTTCAGCCAAGACAATCCTCCACAAAATCCAAAGGAACTTTTCAACCTAAGGCACTCTTCTTTAAGAACTACAATAGAGTGCACTTTTGGAATATTGAAGCAACGCTTTCGAATTTTAGATGGTTATTCACATTTTCCTTATCGTACTCAAGTTGCTTTGGTATTGGTTTGTTGTCTTTTGCATAACTTCATAATGGATTTATCACCGGATGATAGCATAACTAGGACTGTCGATCGCAGACATCAGCAACAAACTAATAGAGCAAGACAAGAGAATCATTGTGATAGTCAAAGACAAGGAGATCAAAACGGCTCTCATTTTCATGTTAGATCGACTAGAGAGATGAGAGAAGAAAATTCTGCCTGGAGAGATTTTAGAGACGAGATGAGTAATCAAATGTGGCAGCGGGACTATGATGTGCAGTAAGGTAGTTCCACAACAACGTGAAAGTATTTATCATTTTAGTTACTGATGGCTTATATGCTTTGAGATACTTGCATCAAGTTCAAAAAAATGACACAATTCAATATGACTAATTATTGTTTTTTTAATTGCAGATGGACGCTATATTTAACTATTAATTACTTTCAGCAATTTTAGAAATGATGTTTAACTATTTTGTTTATTTTAAATTGAAATTTAAATATGTTGGTTGCTATGAATTTAATTGTGTTTTTCGTTTAAATTAGAGTTGTCTAATTATGTTGTTTAATTATGTTACGTAGTGTTGTCTAATTATGTTATGTAGCTCTACTAATTATAGTGTTGTCTAATTTTGTTCATATTTTATTTGTTCGCGGTCTAAATTGTCTAATTATATTAAAGTATAATTCTGGCACATTCAATCTCAAATGCATTTGAATAATGTTACGTAGTAAATAGTATCTCTATTAATATATATAAGGTAGTAAATAGTTAAAAATAAGTCTAAATATATTAATATTATAATATAAATACGATACCACATTGGATTGAAAGTTCAAAAACTCAACCCTCATCTATTAGATTTTTAACAATTTATTCAATATTTTGCGATGGATGGATTTAGAGCATCTCAGAAGAAAAAACAACAATCAAGCTCACAGGACAAGAATTCAAACGCGAAGAATTTTATGTGGAATGAGGAAAAATCGACATATCTAATTAATTGTCTTGTCGAAGAAGCTGCTCGAGGTATGAAAGTTGACAAGTCTTTCAAGCGACAAGCTTTTGTAGCAGCTGCGAAAGTCGTCTCTGAAAAATTTGGCGAGAGCTGTAATTGGACCAAAGTCGAAAATCGGCTAAAGACTTTAAAGAAACAGTGGGGGACAATTACGCAACTGAAGAACCTAAGTGGATCAAATTTTGATCCAGTTAATAAGATCATTACTTTGGGTGACGGATCATATCAAGATTTTGTCAAGATTTGAGTAAATCCAACATAAATTAAGATTTTATTTTATCGGTCATATTTTTTTCATCAGTATTTTTAATGTCAGGCACACCCAAAGGATGCTATATATCTGAATGTGCCAATAAAATTTTATGAAGAGCTTGCCATTATATGCGGTGACGATCAGGCCACTGGAGAGTTCGCTTTGGATGATATCAGTCAGGCAAATTTGGAAGATATTGGCGGAACTGATGAAGATGTTGATATCATAGATAACATTGAGGTTCAAGACACTTATACTGAAGATGCAAGTTCAAATGTGAGAGGTCGACAAGCACATTCCTCACATCAACGTGATAGTCAGAAGAACACTGAAGCTACAACATCAAGTGGCAAATCTGACCGTAAAAAGCGTAGGGTTGATAGTGAAATGCAAGCTCTCGTTGGTACATTGGGAAAAATTGCAGAACATATGGTTGATCCAAGAACACGACACAAGGAGCAATTATTAGCTGCTATTAAGGCCCATACAAATTTTAGCGAGGATGTTCATTTAGCAGCATACACACATTGCCTGAATAATCAGATTGAAGCAGACATTTTTTTAGCCCGTAGTTTGCAGTCGCAGGAAGACTGGTTATATAATTTTATGGTTTAAACATGTGTTTATCAATGTAGTTATCTTCTTTTCCATCTGATTTTATATGAACTGTTTTTTTATTATCTAAATTTGGAATGAAATTTCTTATTGAGTATCGGAATCAATATTAAGTCAGGAATACAAGTGATATTTTTTTTTTCTAATTCCGCATAATGTGCAAAAATTGCTCATTATTTATTTTCGATACAGATATAGTAGATAAACATAATAAGTGTTTATGAGAATTATTTTTATTATTATTTAATTGGGAATGAAATATCTTATTGCTTTTATGTGAATTGGTTTATGTGAAATTGTGAATTGATGTACGTTTATTCTCATCAGAAGTGGTATAGAATCAATTAGAACTGCTTATTGTTATAAATGTTAACGTAATTTAAATTATTATTGATTGTAGCACAATTATAATACTTTTATTGCATGTGGAAAGAAAATTTAGCATGTTGTGGCTGTATTAAAAAAAATGAAACAGAGAGTCAATTTACATGCTTCTTTTAAAATGGCGAAATTCCTTTTGGAGCTTTCCATTTCTGATTTTTGGACAAATGAACACAAGGAAAAGATTCTTAATTTTCATTTCATGGCAACTGAACGCGTAAAAAAAAACCAAATTTCCTGGTTATTTTCTTTTTCAGTATAATTTTCCTTTCCAAATTCTTTCTACCAAAATGAACAGGCCCTTAATGGGTTTTCTTTCTCACACAGTGAATTGAAGGTCGGCTGAGATAGCAAATTTCACCCAACCAGAAAAATATATCCGATCTGTTTGAACTACGTGTAATACGAAAAGTGTTTAACAAGTTAGTATCATGCATTTTATATTCGAAATTAAAATTGAAATCGGAGTACACTTTGATTTTAAATCAAACTGTCCAATTAAATCAACCATATCGTATTTTTCAAAATGAAGTTGTCTACAATCGAATCGATCATTGTAGGTCCAAATGGAATTGGCAATTCTGATTCGTTGAATATCAGTTTCACTATAGATTCTACATTTCTATCGATAGTTTCATATCCGGTACAATTCTAATGTTTTAATTGTTACTGCTAATTTAATGCGAATTTAGTTATAAAAATGGAAATCAATGTACAAATTTAGTTATACTCTGCTCCATTTCGTTCGTGATCGACTCATGCTGCACTATTGTTTACAATAGACAGATTTAGGCTTTGTACAAATGGGATGCAATGTTTCTTAGTTTGTTAAAAGATTTTGTATGCATGTGATAATTTGGATATTAGATGAGTATATTTTTAAGAAAATTTATACTTGAATTTTATAAACATTCTTAATGATTATTTCTTCTATCCAATAAAAAGTATAAAAAATGTAAAATTTGATGTCCAAAGAAACTTTTGTATGGACATTATTTGTAAAATTTGATTATTTCTTCTAAGTTTTTTAAGACAACATTTAATTCTAAAAAAATCCTTCTTATTAACTCCCTCGTCAAATCAAATCTTTTTACCCTTCTAAAAAGATATGGTGGGAGAAATTTAATCTTGCGAGATCTGAAGGGGTGCAAAGTACGAGAGGCGACTTCATTCGTATGAGTTGAAATCACATGCTCATCTTTGAAATTTTCGTGAAAATTAGATATTCAATAGTGAATAGTTTTCTACATTCTCTAAACAACAGTCGCCATGAGATGATTGAGAAGTGATAGTGACATAATAAGATTCAACAAAACGAGGTTCGTTCTCACTTTTAGTTTTTTTCACTCGTTTTATTTGTCTATTCAATTTGAGCAACATAATTTAAAAATTGAACACATTTTTTTTGGAGTTGTTTGAATATTTTTTTTACAACATGTCTTTCTAATTAGTATATCAATTAATTATAAATCATTAATTCATCAAATTTTATTTCAAGTTTCTGATCAGTAAAATAATACTGTCTTTGTAATATTAATTTTGTGAAAATTAATTCTAAATGATCTATGTAAAAGTTAGTTCTAGATCCTTAATTTATTAAATTCATTTTCAAATTTCCAATCAGAAAAAAATATGCTCCTTTGTCTCTGAAATCTGAACAACTACTTTTGTTTTATTTGCCTTTTTATCACCTCGGGATTCACCTCTAGTCTTGTACCATCAAAGGCACATTCCGACCCCGGGCATCTAATTCTGTCTGCGCTTCTTTCGTTTAATTTTTATTTTTACTATAAAGATGGGTTTTCAATTAAAGTATAAACGACATAGACTTGGATCTGATGCTGTTGGGTACAACAGAATAACAGAGGCACGTAAATCTAAACTTTGATTCCACCTCGGTTCTGACGCCACTAATCATTATCAGAAAATCCTGTGTTTCTGTGGCATTTACTGAGAGTGCACAGGATGTAGTGGGTCATATATTACATAAAATCGCGCGTTTGGAAACGAATTAAATTGTGGCTTATACAAGTTGTCGTCCAATTCCATATAGCTATAACAGGTCAAGGTTGTTAAGATAGAGATGTTAAAATATAAGCCCAAAATAGGCCCAAATTATAAGGCCCGTATTAAGTTGGAGAAAACAAATGCATCAGTCCTTTATGGGCCCAAATTGAACAGTTACTGTATTTTTGTTTTTACTTTATTATTTGATCTTTTTATTTGGAGTGAAAGTCACGTGAGGTGAGAGAAGCAAAACTTGTGGACTCGTATTCTCTGCTCCATTTTTTGCGCGGCAAGATCGACGCTCAGACTCAGACTCTTACTTATATATTATTCAGAAGATTTTTATAATATTAAATTAGAATTGTTGATCGTTAATACAGATTTTTGCTAAAAAAATGCAGCAGAGAAAAGTTAGATTTCTAAAAAGAGAAGGGATGAAATTAGAATTATTAGAGTAGATCAGTGGAGACAGGAGAGAGACGAGTAGAGGTGAAAATTAGATTTCTAAAAAGAGAAGGGATGAAATTAGAATTATTAGAGTAGATCAGTGGAGACTGGAGAGAGACGAGTAGACTACCAATCCGGATTGAAGAGCAAGTGGGTCCCAGGTGTCAGAGATACATGCCCCAAAAATAGGCCGAGCCGGAAGACGAAAACCGTGCATGTCGCACCCAATCAACGCAAAGGTATAATGTCAAATGTGTGAATTGTGAAAACGC
>CAXKVX010003516.1:0-26840 GCA_964058865.1 Eleocharis quinqueflora | reverse complement strand
CTTTTGGTTATTATGTGACTGAGGGAAGAGGTCCCCAGAGGATTGGTGGTAAGTCATTGATGGTTTTGTTTTGGCAGAAGGAAGAGGAGCGTGTAGGCCAGAAGGATAGGGATTTGAAGGAGATTCAAATTCCCATATCATTTGTAGAGAAGATGGCGAGTGACCCATACTAGACTTCCGAAGAGAAGTGTAGGATCCAAGGGATGAGTTTGGGTGTAGAGGGGAGGTTAGTGCTAGCGACCGAGGGTGACATGGCTCATCATTCGGAGAAAGGAATTTGTCTTTACCATCGATCGGCTCAATGTGGTCTCACGGTTCCCTTCAGCGAGTTCATCCTTGGCATCCTCCGACTTCTAAATATTGTGCCGAGCCAATTAAATGCTATAGCATGGTGTACCATCTGCTCCTTCGAATCACTCTTCACACATCAATACAAGCAGTGGTTCTCTCACCTCAATTTTCCTTGCCTGACAGTCAGCTTGCTCTCGGAGTACTACAAGTTTGTGGTGAACCGATCTTGGATTGTTGTCAATAGGCGAGTGAGAAAGGATGCCGACCAGATATTTGGGAGCCTCAGCAAGGTTCAAAAGTGGAACGAGGATTTCTACTATATCCCCCTTTGTGAATCTGACTCAGCTTGAGAAGGGTTGGTGAGGAAGGACTGGAATTTCCGAGTTACTTTACCAGGACGACCTTTGTTGGATCCGAAAGAAACTGCAGTCCGACTGCGATTGGAGGAACTTTACCTTGGTTGATCTTTTAACTATCTTCCTTCTTTTCGTTACATAGTTTATTTGCTTACTAATGCTGACTCTTTCCTTTTTACTTGTAGCTGAAATGAGACGAGTAGTCATTCCCTTATTTTTCTGAGGGAGCGACCAGGCCCTCAAGGAGACCAGTGTCGGTTCTCTATCTGACGCCCCCTAGGGTTTGTACCCGTACGCTCTCTTTCTCCTCTCCAAGAGTACTCCCAAGTATTTGAAGCGGGAGTATGTAGGGGTGAACTTGGAGACTTTGACCGCCTATGCTATCAAGAACTGCTATCTCCAAGGGACAACTTTGGTCGAGCTATGCCACCGCCTTCACGAGTTAGAGGCTATCGAACATGGGGAGCTCCCGTAATGAGTGGCCGAAAGAATCGAGAAGGAGAAGGCCGCCATAGAAGCTGAGAAGGATAAACTTATCTCTGAGAAGGAAGTCCTTGTGAGAGAGAAAGCAGAGCTCCAAGCTACCTTTGACGCAGTTCAGCTCCTCTTACTGGTAGAGGTGGGGAAACTTTCTGAAGAAAAGGCGGAGGCCGATGGCAAGATCTTTTCCTTGGAGACAGAACTCCTAAATCTCCAAGAGCATAACAGACGCCTCACCAAGGATTTGAACCAGAAGACGGCGGAGTGCCTTGAAGCAAGGAGGACTATGCATCAGTGCCACCTCGGTTTGAATTTGTTCCTCAAGATCAGTCAGCAGAAGTCTGAGGCCTTGGTAGAGCAAAAGCGAGCTACATCTCAGCTCTTGAAGGATTTTCTTTCTTCTACTGCCTTCTATACTAATGCTCTTGCCACCGCCGGTTCTTAGCTGATTAATGGTGCATACATAGCCTTGAAGTACTTGGGCAAATTTTTCCCTTTCAAACCCGAGGAATTTGGCTTCGCTGTGGTTCCTTTTGATGCTTCAGACCTTACTGCCTACACTTGGGATCGATCTGCTAATGCCTTGGATTCTCCTGACGGTGAAGTATTGGGCGTGCCTGACTTCCCTAATCCGAGTGGCAAAGGTGTCTCCTTCCCTTAGGTAGGTGATTGGTTGGCCGATGACCTAATGGTAGGTGTCGAGTTGGAAGAAGCCGAAGTTGCTCAGGAGAATGCAGAAGCAGAAGGTGAAGCCAAGGGGACAGGGGGCGAGGATCTAGGTAGCAAGGAATAAGTGCCCGAAAAATGATGTATTAATTTTGGATTATGTGGTTGTGTAATCTTCTGATACTTGTGATCTTGTGCCATTGTAAAACTATTCTTGTTGATGTTATGGTTGACTTCTATTGTGCTTGTGTTGCTATCTTTTTTCTCTCTCTTTGTTATCACTACTTGTAGCTTTAACTCAACTCGATAGGTTTGTAGAAGTCGCACACAGAAAACATTCGACCTATCAGGCTTGAAGCATAGGTAGCTCTCCCTGTCGGGTTTGTAGAAGTCGCACACAGAAAAAATTCGACCGACAAGCTTGCAGTAGATCTTGTAGGCCGACCCGTAGGTTTGTAGAAGTGGCACACAGAAAACATTCGACCTATCGGGCTTGAAGCGTAGGTAGCCCTGTCGGGTTTGTAGAAGTTGCACACAGAAAAGTTTCGACCCGACAGGCTTGCAGTAGATCTTGTAGGCCGACCCGATAGGTTTGCAAGAGTCGCACACAAAAAAAATTCGACCTATCGAAAGGCATTGTAAGATCCGCTCTGGAGTGTAGATGAAAATAAAAGTTAGTAACAAATAATCTTCAGTAAATGACAATGTTCATTTCTTCCTTGTACATAGTACATCAATGAATTATGCAAAGAAAACCAAAAAGGGGCAAAAACATAAAGGATCAGTAGGAAGTCTCAATCGAGAGGTATCCTGCTGAGCTTCGTTGCCATTTATTTTGAAGAATGAAGAACCATGTAGTATGGGCAAGAAGTCCCGGTGATAAGCCAAATTATACATATGTTTATCTAGAGTTAATTGTGTAATTTAAGCCAAGTTTAGAGTTAATCAGTGTCCAAACAAACAAGTTTTTATCCAAAAAGAGTTCAATTCACTACCTTGCAGTGTTTTAATGCAGAAACAGGTATTTGGAGCAAAATGGATACAAGCAAGGATAATGGAACAAGCTAGAATGTGCAATGGAAGCAATTTGACCATCTGTCAGGTCAATTGCGGCCGCATGAAAACTTATTGCGGCCGCAATCAGCCTCTACAAGCCAAAACAACCAAGTTCAGCTTTATTGCGAGCACAAGGTATATCCTTGCGACCGCAATATAAGTTGTACAACCCAAGACATGAAGAGCACAACCCAATCCACATTTATTATGGTCGCAAGGTATATCCTTGCGGCTGCAATAAATGTTGGCAGAGGGCAGTGAGATCCAGTTACCACCTCCAAATATTGCGGCCGCAATAACTTATGTTGCCCCCGCAATGGAACGTGCAAAACATGACAGAGAAGTAATAACTCCCACTCAAGACATGTTGCGGCCGCAACAGAAGTTACTACCGCCGCAATAGACCTGCGCATAAGCACAAATAGGAAGTTTCAGTAGTCTGTTTTTAGAATTTTGCTTTCCTTTAAAATACCAATATATATTAGGCAGAAAATAGGCAGTTATTAGACGAATTAGCAAGTAACAAAGGGTTAGAACTTAGAGAATTCACAGAAGATGGAAGAAGAAGAAGAAGAAGAAGAGAAGAAGTGCTACCTTGGTGATCTCGGTTGTATATCTCATTTCTCTACCTTTTTCTTTTACTTCTATTATGTTTAGCCCCTTAGTCATGTCCGACTAAGTTGTATTAGGACTTGTTATGATGTCTTGAAACTCTGTTAATGCTTGTTTGTAATAAATTTCTTACTTGGTTTGCTTTCTATTTTACTTGTGCAATTTCATGAATTGTGATCTTATGGTTTAATTCTAGACTTTCACCATAGAAAGCATGGCAATTAATTGGCTAAAGTACCGAGAACTGACGCTAATTGATTGTTCATCTTATGACTTGCTTGCTATATGACTTGTTTTATTTCAAGATTTGATATTTACAATAGAGATATTGGATATTAGATCTAGACCATAGGAAGTAGGGTAATTAACGAACTAAGTACCAAGAGGTGACGTTTGTTGATTACGGGTTTACCTAATTGTCATAACGAATTGTATCAAGTATCGAGAGGTGACATATGATAACTTAGGACAATTAGGATGGTATGTGCTTAATGGGTTTTGACTAGTTTAACCAAGTACCGAGAGGTGAAGCCATAACTAGTGCAAACACGGTACCTAAATAGAGATATCACTTGGTACCAGATCTGAAACTGTACCCTCATAATACCAAACAATTGATTACCAAACAAGTATCAACAATTGTGGATAGTTTATCTTAACAAGGCCTAATCGTTTGTTAATTGTGTTAAGTTCTAAATTACTTCCAATTTTTAGTTTAAAGCGATCAAACAACCCAAACCTAAAACTTTTCTTTTCTCGTTCGTTTTTACTTAGATTAAATTTACTCAAATCTGAAATCTAGAACCGAATTGTCCATGTGGATTCGACTCCTACGTACTACAATAGACGGTTGTATACTTGCAACTTCTATCTACCAACTAGAGTTAGTAAAACTCAGAGCAAGTTTTTGGCGCCGTTGTCGGGGACAACGGTGATTTTAGTTTCATATTTAGTAATTTTGATTTAAGTTTCAGTTTTTAACATTTTTAGCGTTCTTTTTCTCGTGTTTTGTAGGTTGAAAACTAAAAGGAGAGTCCTCAACCCCGGACGAGACAAACTTGGTTGAGTGGTTCTCTCGACAAGGATCAACCCATCTCTTCTACGAGAGAAGGAAGAATCACCCTCCAAAGGGGCCAATCTTTAACTTGAGTCCACGTCGGTTAGAGATGTCAAACGCTGATGCGGAAGCCGCACGCATAGCAAACCTTGAAAGGGAGCGCAATCAAATGGTCGTCGAATTGCAACGGTTAAGAGCAACCGCTCTTAATCGTTAGACTCTTGAAGTGGAAGATGCAAACTG
Source organism: Eleocharis quinqueflora (assembly GCA_964058865.1). Lineage (NCBI taxonomy): Eukaryota > Viridiplantae > Streptophyta > Magnoliopsida > Poales > Cyperaceae > Eleocharis > Eleocharis quinqueflora. Next base: position 22,079 of record CAXKVX010003516.1, on the reverse strand, counting down.
TCCCTTGAGGGAATTCACCGATCCAAAGGCCGACGAGATAAGACTAGGCTACACCGCTCCTACCATCAATGCGAAAGTACCAAATTCCTCCCCAATGGGTGAATATGGTGCAACGTAACCTTTTTCATGACTTACCACATGAGGACGCCACCCAACATCTAGACAACTTTGAGGAGATATGCAGCACAATAAAGGTACATACAATTACACCCGATAATCTTACGGTTATGACTTTTACATTTTCTCTTGCAGATAAGGCGAAGTGTTGGATTCTTGGCCAACGTCCCGAGAACATGAACACATGGCCTAAGGTTGCGAATGTGTTTCTCAACAAGTTCTTCCCACCATCCAAGACCAACTCCTTGCCCCACCAAATTCACAACTTTCGACAAAAGGCGAAGGAGACGATGAGCGAGGCTTGGGAGAGATTCCAAGAACTCCAAAGGTGTTGCCTACTTCATGGGATCGAAAGGTGGAATTTGCTTCAGATTTTCTACAATAGTCTCATGCCGCAAGACAAAGGTATGCTTGATGCCGTTGCCGGTGGTAGTCTCATGAACAAAGGGGCTGCCGATGAGTACAAGTTGGTTGACGACGTGACTCTCAACCAAAGCCAATGGCACAATCCAAGGAAGACTCCGATGATTTTGCAAAAGGGTGTGAATGAGGTGAAGGAGAATCTGGAACTAGCCGATGCAATTGCCGCTTTGAATCGCAAGATCGATATTCTAAGCGTAAGTGCGGTAAATTCTAATCCTCCTCCTTGTTCAATTTGTGGTGGTACGAACCATTTGGCAATAAATTGTGGTGTTGGTAATGATGTTATGGATGTAAACGCCATCAATAAAGGTAATTATATGCCAAATAATAACCCATACTCAAACACCTACAATCTAGGTTGGAGAAACCATCAGAATTTTTCGTGGAGACAAACCCACCAAGGTAACCAAAATACCAACTTTAATGCACCAAACCAAGGGTATGGTAACCAAGGTCAAGGTAACCAACAATCAAAGTCCAATCTTGAATTGATGTTGGAATCGTTCATGAATAACCAAAACAAAAAATTCGATGAGTTGAGTAGAAAGGTTGATTTGTTGGCAACCCAAAACAAACTTCTTGGGACCCAAGTTGCCCAACAAGCATCCTATTTTACACGCCAACTGGGCACGCTACCCCCAAAACCTGAAAGTAACCCAAAGAAAGTTAAGGCGGTTACACATACACTTCGAAGTGGCAAGAGGTATGATGATCCACAATACCCGATGATGCCTATGTGAGGCAACGCGATGGGAAAGACAAGGATGAGCATATCTCCACACCTGAGGATCAAGCCTCAATAGAAGCACAAAATCCAAGCAAGGTAAGTAAAGAGGCACCAAGGTACATACCTCTGCATAGGTACGCACCCTTTCTTCAACTCATACCTAATGAAAAGACCGAAAAACAGTTTGGTAAGTTTGTTGAATTATTGAAACAATTGCATGTCAATCTACCATTGAGCAATGTAATTACACAAATGCCAATCTACACCAAGTTCTTTAAAGATATTTTGTCAAATAGGCGTAGATTAGAAGAGGTCCAAATGGTTGCACTAGATGCATACAATAGTGCTTTGGTCCTGAACGAACTACCAAAAAAGTTGGATGATCCCGGTAAATTTTCTATCCCTTGCTGCATTGGAAATGTCCAATTCAAACATGCACTTTGTGACCTTGGAGCAAGCGTGAGTTTAAAGCCAAAATTTGTGTTTGATAGACTAGGAATTGGGGAACTTGAGCCAACTAGAATCACGTTACAATTAGCGGACCAATCGGTCAAATTATTCATGGGGGTTGTTGAGGACTTACCGATTCAAATTGGAAAATTTTATGTAGCAATTGATTTCGTCATGGTTGACATGAAAGAGGATACCAAAACACCATTGTTGTTAGGTAGATCCTTTCTCAATAGCACTAAAGCCATTATCAATGTGCACGACAGAATCATCACTTTGAACATTGGCGATGAAAAGGTGACATTTGACGTAAGAAATGCCATGAAATATCAATCTAACGATAACGGTGTTTTTAGTGTCAATTCTTTTTATAGGTTGACAGATGGAGAAGCCAAGGATGTCATCAAGGAAGTGCCCACAAAGAAGAGGAAAAATCGGGCATCGAAGAGGGCAAAAAGAAAAGGGAAAGCCTCTGCTGAGCACTCTTGCGATCGCAATACCTCTCTGTTGCGGCCGCATGACACTTAGACAAAGGGCAAGTAGAGCAAGGGCAGCATATCCCCAAGTATGTTGCAAAGGGCAAGATAACTCATTACGGCCGCAACCCTTGAAACACAAGATTGCCAAGTCTCTGCCAGAGTCAGATTCTGCAGAATTGCGGTCGCAATCCAAACTCTTGCACCCGCAAGAAGCCCTGCCAGAGCCTTAGAAGAGCAAGGCCAAAGCACATTGCGGTCGCAAGGACATCTCTTGCCATCGCAAGAAAGCAAGCCAGAAGGTGACCCAAGTTTGGAAGGTCAAAACATCGCCAAACCAAGCCAAAGTTGCGCGAATCTCCGCATATGGTGATCAAGCACCACGGGAATGCCAAAATGCAAGTTCTTCGTAGGTAAGGACGGAGATCGATCAATCTTCGCTCAGGAACAAATCTTCTATTGAAATTTTTATTGTTGATGCGAACAAATTGTTGGTTGAAGGGATGGTGAACATGTCCCTTACCGATAAATTGAATTAAATTGAACCGTTTTTCATGGAGCTAACGACGTTAAACATGCGCTTCTTGGGAGGCAACCCAAGCGATTTAATTTTTCTATTTTGGCATTTAATTTCGAATTGCATTTAGTTTAATTTTGCACGCATGTAGCTTAATTGCATTTTTTATTTCAGCCCCAAAATTAAAAATACCAAAAAAATAGGAAAATCAAAATAAAAAATCACAAAAAATTAGAAAAATGTAAAATTAGGACATTGCATATTTAATTTTGATATTTATAGCATGATTTGCATTTAATTAGGAACATACCAAAATTAAAAGCCCAAAAATATATTATCCCTAACATAAAAACCCAAAAATAACAGATTCTGAGTTTTATTGCGGCCGCAAGCATGAACGTTGGATGTATTTATGGCCAAGGCTAAAAACAGATATCCTTGCGGCCGCAAACCTTTAATTAGGCATAGAAAAAATGGCTATCTTTATGGCCAACGTCCACCCTTGCGGTCGCAAGGCATTTTGTTGCAACCGCAAGAAGCAGAAAATTAGCAGAAAAATCTGCCTATAAAAGAGAGATCTCAAACCATCTCTCTCTCATCTCATTTCACAGCAATTTTACTCTCTATCTCACACAACAACCTTAATACATAACCCTAATCCAAATCTTGTTCTCTGAATTTCAAACCCCTGTCACTATTTTGTGTTCCAAATCTCTCTAATTCAGTATCAAAATTCTCTAATTTTCAACTCAGACAGCAGACACAACAACTTCTTGCGGCCGTAACATTCCTCTTGCTGCCACAACACACTCCATTGCGGCCGCAATAAATTGTCCTGCGCCCGCAATAGAGCTGCCAGAAGAGACGTTGATCTGTCGAGTCTTTGATCAAGCTGGGATTCTTCGCTACGATCACTGATTCTCGATTGGTCTAGCCAGACCATTCTAGGTTACTCTCATCCTCTTTTAGTTACTTTTTTAGAGTACTTAGCGAGCCTTTGATCTGTCGAGTCCTGTTTGACCCCACCTTAGGCCAAAATGGTTGTTACGACTCGTGGCAAGCATTCGGTGACAGGAGACAACAATAGCACTCGCCCACACAAGACAACCCATGTGGGTGAGACATCTTCCTCCGCGCTAGTAGAGGAAGAGGTCACCAAGATAAAGATCGACGACCTACCACCGTGGGCCGGCCTCCCTATCGAGGAGTGGCCGGAGAACAAGTTGCGGAACTACCGCAACTTATCCTACTGCAATGAGAAGTGTTTGTTCTTCAAATACTTCATTTAAGGGTGGTAACCATTCACTAAAACACCACGAAGAAGCATAGATTACCACTCTAGGTGCTTCATGTCTGCATACTTCATTTATGGGCGATAAACAATCAATAAAACACCACAAAGCTTCTTACCTTACAATGAGAATTGTTTATGATCTAAGTACTTCGTTTATTGGAGGTAACCATTAAAGAAAATGCCACAAAGCATCATATCCTACTACTAGAAGTGTTTCAGATCAGATAACTTCATTTATCGGTGGTAACGTTTCAAGAAAACCCCACAAAGCATCATAGCCTACTACGAGAAGTGTTTGTTCTTCAAATACTTCATGTAAGGATGGTAATCTTTCACTAAAACACCATGGAGAAGCATAGATTACCACTCTACGGGCTTAACGTCTGAGTACTTCATTTATGAGCGTTAAACATTCAAGAAAATACCACAAAGCATCTAATCCTACTACTAGAAGTGTTTCTGATCATATTACTTCATTTATGGGTAGTAACGTTTCAAGAAAACCCCACAAAGCATCATAGCCTACAGCGAGAAGTGTTTGTTCTTCAAAAACTTCATTTAAGGGTGGTAACCTTTCACTAAAACACCACGAAGGAGTATCGATTACGACTCTTGTTGCTTCATGTTTGAGTACTTCATTTATGGGTTGTAAACAATCAAGAAAACACCACAAAGCATCTTATCCTACTACTAGAAATGTTTCAGATCTGAGTACTGCATTTGTGGGTGGTAACGTTTCAAGAAAACCCCCACAAAGCATCATAGCCTACTACGAGAAGTGTTTGTTCTTCAAATACTTAAATGGGGTGTTATCCTTTCACTAAAACACCACGAAGGCGCATAGATTACCACTCTAGGTGCTTCATGTCTGAGTACTTCATTTATGAGCTGTAAACAATCAAGAAAATACCACAAATCATCTAATCCTACTACTAGAGGTGTTTCATATCAGATTACTTCATTTATCGGTTTTAACGTTTCAAGAAAACCCATAAAGCATTATAGCCGACTACGAGAAGTTTTGTTCTTCAAATACTTCATGTAAGGATGGTACCCTTTCACTAAAACACCACGAAGTGTCATAGAATACAACTCTAGGTGCTTCATGTAATAAGGAGCATAGATTATACAACTCAAGGTGTTTCATGTCTGAGTACTTCTTTTATGGGTGGAACCAATCAAGAAAACACCACAAAGTATCTTATCCTACTACCAGAAGTGTTTCAGACCAGATTACTGCATTTATGGGTGGTAACATTGCAAGAAAATCCCAGAAAGCATTATATCCTACTATGAGAGTGTTTGTTCTTCAAATACATAATTTAAGGGTGGTAATCTTTCACTAAAACAGCACGAGGAAGCATAGATTACCACTCTAGTTACTTCATGTTTGAGTACATTTATGGGCGGTACACAATCAACAAAACACGACAAAGCATCTTATCCTACTACAAAAAGTGTTTCTGATCAGATTACTTCATTTATGCGAAGTAAAGAATCAAGAAAACCACACAAAGCATCATAGCCTACAACGAGAAGTGTTTGTTCTTCAAATACTTCATTTAAAGGTGGTAACCTTTGACTTAAACATCACGAAGGCGCATATATTACCACTCTAGGAGTTTCATGTCTAAATACTTCATTTATGAGCGGTAATCAATCAAGAAAACACCACAAAGCATCTTACCCTACTACTAGAAGTGTTTCAGATCTTATTACTGCATTTGTAGGTGGTAATGATTCAACAAAACCCCACAAAACTTCATAGCCTTCTACTAGAAGTGTTTGTTCTTCAAATATTTAAATGGGGAGTTATCCTTTCACTAAAACACCACGAAGACGCATAGATTACCACTCTAGTTGCTTCATGTCTGAGTACTTCATTTATGAGCTGTAAACAATCAAGGAAACACCACAAACCAACTTATCCTACAACTAGAAATGTTTTAGATCAGATTACTTCATTTATGCGTAGTAAAATACCCAGCCTTTACCTACATCAGCGTAGACCGCAAAATCAAGCCAATAGTGGATCTTCTGTTGGATCTTGGCATTTCCAAACATGATATACCAAAAATAATACAAAAATCACCCCAATTATGTGGCCTTAGCCTCACCGAGAATTTGAAACCAACAATGCTCTATTTGGAAAGTGTCGGTGTAGATAAAACACAGTGGGCAAAGGTTATAAAGAGGTCTCCTGTTTTGTTGACAAATAGCCGTCAAAAGATGAAATCATTCATCGATTTTCTTTTAGAGTTGGGTGTCCAAGAGGACAATATTGGAAAGATTTTGACTCGGTGTCCAAATATACTGGGTTGCTCTATGGAGAAGAAGCTGAGGCCTGTGTCAGAGTATTTCACCTCGTTAGGTGTAGATGTGGCATCTCTAATTCAAAAATGTCCACAGAATTTAGGCTTAAGCATAGAGGCTAATCTGAAGCCTGTGACCGAGTTCCTTGTGGAAAAGGGTTTTAGCATTGAAGAAATTGGCATGATGGTGAATAGACTTGGGACACTTTACATGCTTAGCTTGGAGGATAATCTGGTGCCAAAATGGGAGTATTTTCTGACTATGGGGTACCCAAGGTCTGATCTTGTTAAGTTCCCCCACTACTTTGGGTATCACATGGAGGGGAGGATCAAGCCACGGTTTAACCGAGTGAGGGAGTGTGGGCTAAGTATGGGTTTGTGCCAGATGCTGGCTACTGCCAACAGTAAATTTGAAGAAATGTTGGAGAAAAAGATGAAGAAGTTATGTCGGTTGGGCAAAAAAAGAAAAATAGATCTCTAGATAATTTTTTTTTAAATAGACAACCCGAGATGGGTGCCTGCTTTCATTACCTCTAGATACATTATCTAGATACAAATTATCAAATGGATAATGGAAGATAGGGAGAGAGGTCTCTCGAGTACTGAGGGAAAAGAGTTTAGTTCTATTTTGATTTTAATGAAGATCTAATTTCAGTTGAATTTAGTTTAATTTAGATACTTTATGGATAAACATCAAAACCTATTATAAATTTATGGGTAGTATCCAATTTTCAACATTACATAAAGAAGTATCAATAGAGAAGAATTGATGGCACTACTATTTGTTTCAACATTACATAAAGAAGTATCCAATTTTTATGGCGATATATAAAAATGTATGTATGATACTTTATAATATTAAACTACTGAAAACAGTGTGGCTCCTCAACAAATGTGGTGTTAATTTGTTTGGATGTTGTGTTGGTTAGGATGCCTGTAAGGTGGACAAGTTAGTTGGCAATTGATTCTGAGTTTACCTTATTTTGGGATTAAGGTTCAATGAACTAAGAATGGGTTTGGTTCAGGTCAGTTGATTTCTTGGATTCAATTTCATTGGGTTTCAGCGTTGATCATGTTAATGTTAACACGAGTTGTGGTCATTTTATGTTGTAACACACCAGTTAAATCAGTACAACAGGTAATTGGTGTAGATCTTGTTTTCTCAGCTGTAGCCTGTAAGTACAGGTAATTTGTGATCAGTACATTCTGAGACGGTGTAGTACTGGTAATGAAAAATCCTTACTATCTGAGAGGGATTGGGGTAAAAGCAAATCGGTTCTGCTGCTTGTCTGAAAGTTTATTCCAATGGAAATAAGCCAAATGGATCAAATGCATGCTGCTACACCTGCGACTGCTGTTTTTCTCCCAAAAATAAACTGCTACACAATTGAGGTTTACACAAGTTTTTACTGACAAAAATGTCTAATCATACGTCAGATATTGAACTTTCATACGTCTCTCTCAATCAATAGTATGTCGGCAACTAATCAATGCAAAATCCACGTATGAAAGTTTGTTTTAGCATAATAAGCATGTATAGCGATATCGTTGGAATCCTGTAATCATCAGTCATGGTTTTTGCTTTATCTTTTTCTTTAAACAACAAAGAAATTAAGGATTTGAAGTGCACATGATGACATGAACCTCGTGACTTTCACGTGCCTGATGTCTCATTATTTTTTTCTCCTATCGTACTTTTGAAATTAATAGTAATCTTTTATATTTAAATATTGACAAAAATTTAAGTACTTCGAAAGATGGTACAAAAAGAATGGTGATAAATTATTCACTTTATTTTTTGTTGTGTTTTTTCAAAAAATCATTTTTATCAATTTCGATGACTTGAACGACCCAAATGAATTAAAGTATTCAGTATATTTTTTTTTATAGTACTTAAGTTTTTGCCTTAAATATTTTTACCATCACTTAGAATTCATGCATGTTTTTGGTTCATGCATCAATTGTTTGTTTAAGGGGGAAAATATTCCCTTCTTTTTCTCAAAAAAAAAATCAATTTGTTTGTTTAGGTACTCCAAAGTTGTTTATATATATTTTTCTTGATGCTGTGAAAGTTGAGGGATATAATACATTCACTTTTATATGTCTTCAAAATTCAAATCATTCATCATGTACATATTTTTATGCATCTAAATTTGAATTATTTATTAATTTTAGTGAATAGTACATAAAAATAAAAACATTATATCCTCCTCACAAAAGTATACGTCAGATAAAATTATTGAACACTGTATTATTTTTCAAATATTGTGAAATAAAAATGTAGACGTTGAACATTTTTAAAGGTGAGATAGACCCAAAATTATCCTTTCATATCTTTTTGTCACTATGGTGGAAGCTGTTCCTTTCAGGTATCTAGGTTGCTTGAAGATATTTATTGTTTTGTTTTTATCTCACATCAATAAAGTCAAAGATGAGTAATTGGCACAACTCTTAATAAAGCTAAAACGTCCGATTTTTTAATATTGAAAATTTAATAAATAAATTATAAATAAAAGGAATTAGTGTTTTACAATTTCAAAAAATGAAAAAGATCAGGATCGTTACACCTAGGGATTTAATAACGGGGCGGGTCGGGTACTCGTGGATCCAACCCGTCCGGATCCACGGATCCACGGGTACGGCGGATCCACGGATCCACGGGTACGGCGGATCCACGGATCCACGGGTACGGCGGATCCACGGGTATGGCGGGGCGGGTATGCACAGGTCCGAACCCAAAACCTCCAACCCGACCCGTGATAAACCCGGGCGGGTCGGGTCGGATCCGTCCGACTTTTCGAATTTTTTTGAATTTTTCGAATTTTTTGAATTTTTTTATTTTTTTCGAATTTTTCTGAATTTTTTTTTTGAATTTTTTTGAATTTTGCACTGTTCCACGGGTCCACGGGTCGGGCATGGGCGGGTCTTGGGACGGATCGGGCACGGGTCTAGACGGGCACGGGTTTAGACGGGTTTGGAGGATTTGGGGCCAACCCGACCCGTGCTAGATCCGTGGATCCGAGATCCACGGGTCGGGTCGGATCCGGGCACGGGCACGGGTGGGGCACGGACGGGTCCACGGGTTTTTTTTAATCTCTAGTTACACCGATCATTAAATCATTTACTTTTCTCGCAGTTTATTTTCTACTCCAATTTTGTATTAATAAAAATATTATTTAATTTATGAGTTGGGTTGTATTTAGTTATTTTTTGTAACAACTTCGATTACGTTCGTCGGCACCGTAATTAGTTTTTTATCGTCACAAGTCATCGAGTTGTAGATATCTGAGTCTAATTTCATCACGTCAAGTCTGTTTTCTGATTGAAGAAACGAGCGATTCAAAATTGAATCTGATGTAAACTCGTGATAACAAATTACTAATTAAGACATAAGTTGAAGACGAAATCAAATTTGAGTTGTACATTTCTCTTACCGTAAATCAAACTCGCGTGACGGAAGTAGACTTGAGTATCTATAGCTTGATAGTCTGCGACGATTAAAAAACTAATTACAGCCCTGAAGAGCGTAGACGAAGTTGTTATAAAAAATATTATATGATTAACATTTTTATAACAACTTCGGCTACGCTCGTCGAGACTTTAATTATTTTTTTTCGTCGCAAGCCATCGAGCAGTAGATATCCCATTATAATTTCATCGCATCGAGTCTGGTTTTTTATTGGAGAAACAAGCGATTCAAAATTGAATATGACGCAAGCTCGTGATAAAAAAGTTACTAATTAATACCTAAGTTGAAGGTGGAGCCAAATTTGAGATGCACATTCCTCAGATCGCAAACTCGACGCAATGAAAGTAGACTCGAATATCTACAACTTGGTGGCTTGCAATGATAAAAAAAAAACTAATTACAGTCACCACGAGCGTAGCCGAAGTTGTTATAAAAATAATGCTAATCATACTTAATTTTTTGTAACAACTCCGGCTATTCTCGTCGGGACCGTAATTAGTTTTTTATCATCGCAAGCCTTCAAGCTATAATATTCGAGTCTAATTACATATGTCGAGTTTGATTTACGGTCGGGAGAATGTGCATCTCAAATTTTGCTCCATCTTCAACTTATGTCTTAATTAGTATTTTTTATCACGAGTTTGCGTCAAATTCAATTTTGAATCGCTCATTTCTCTGATCACAAATCAGACTTTACGCGATGAAAATAGACTCGGATATCTACAACTCGATGGCTTAGAACAATAAAAAAACTAATTACAATCCCAACGAGCTAGCCGAAGTTGTTACAAAAAAATAACTAAATACAATCCAACTCATGAATTAAATTATTAATATTTTTATTAATAAAAAACGGAGTACAAAAACAACCGTTGAAAAAGTGAATGATTTAATGATCGGTGTGGCCAACACCGATCATTTGACTTTTCCAAAAGACCGTTGTTGACAACTCATATCTTTTCTAATTTTTTTTTATTTCTAAAACACTCTTTATTTCTACTTATAATTTATTTATTAAATTTCACATATAAAAAATCGACTAAATTTCTAATATAAAAAACATTGTTTAAGTCAAATTTCATTAACATTTGTATGAAAAGTGATGAATGACTAAATCTAGAAAAAATATGAAAATTCGATAGTTAAAATGAATAATTTAAATTTCATTGACCAAATACAGATTTGATACAAATGTCAGTAACTTGTTGAAACATTTAACTTGTTGAATTCAAAATGAATAGCACTCAAATTATATTTACGTTCGTAATTTATCAAGTGAACACATATCGGAATATTAAGCTTTTGAAAAATGGACTTGAAACTTTATTTTAATCGTTTTAATAAATAAAATATAATTTAGCATTGTTTTTTTTTTTGAAAAAAATAGTTTTAACCAACTTTTTGACCTAAAATGATTTTCGACATTAAAACGCATTAAATGAAAACGAAAATTACACGTTAAATGTTGGTTTGAATCGATTATTGACCTTCAATTAGATCTCAACCAAGACCCACACCCCATCAATGAGCCATTCTAAAAGTCGATTTTAATTGTTTATAGTATTTGTTTGAATTATTTGGGAGAGCAAACCTTGGTATTTTTTATAAGGTTTATTTCTATTTTTTCTAGGATTCGTAAATGTAAATTTTCTATATGCGATTTTATAAGTTTAGTTATGAATTTATAAAAGCATATTAATGTATAAATTTATTAAGTATAATTGTATGACAAAGTATTGTTTAGTCTTTTTAATTATGAAATAATAGATCTGAAATGGTCGACTGTTTTTTATTTAACGGATATGTAATTTTGTTTGAATGGAAAATGTTAAATGATTACCTCACCTTTAAAAATCGTTAAACATTTTTTTAAAGTTTGACAAATACAAATATAAATATTATATAAATGTTAAAATTTTAATTAAATTTAAACTAAATGAATATAAATATTGAAATTACAAATTTAGTTACGAGTAAGGAACAATTAATATTTATTAAGCAAATAGAAAAATGCAAACATACATTATCTGAATTGTTGAATATATATATATATATATATATATATAATTGTGCTACTATGCTTTGCAAAGCGCGGTAAAACGCGCGCTTTGTCATTGTGGTCCATTGGGTCGTGTTTTGTGATTTGTGTCAATTTGATGATCAAAGATCCAATGGTTTCACAATCGCGCTTTATTAAGCATTTTATCGCACTTTGCAAAACATAATAGCACAACTATATATATATATATATAGAGTATGGCTAATGTGAAAACGTTTGCACTTCGGCCGAAGTGCAAAAATTTCACATTAGCCAACTTTTTGTGGTCAAAATTTAAATTTAAGTTGCTCAATAAATTCTTCATATCAAAATCTTGTAGAAAATTTAATTTCGTGATTTTTAGAGCTTTCTAGCTATATTTTAAATATTCTTTAAAAACAATCCTGAAAAGGTCGTGTTTTTTTAATATTAAACTGCACTATTTTTAAAAATATTTAAAATATAGCTAGCAAACTCTAAAAATTACGAAATTTGATTTTCTACAAGATTTTGATATGAAGAATTTATTGAGCAACTTAAATTTAAATTTTGACCACAAAAAGTTGGCTAGTGTGAAACTTTTGCACTTCGGCCGAAGTGCAAACGTTTTCACATTAGCCATACTATATATATATATATATATATATATATATATATATATATAGGCTCCTCCACTATATATAGAGGTGGCAAGTCAGGTCGGTCGGGCGGGTTCGGGTCGGGTTGCGTCGACAACTTTCGGGTCATGGGTCGGGTCGAGTTTCGGGTCGGGTTGTGTCGATCTTTTTCGGGTGACGGGTCGGGTCGGGTTTCGGGTCGGGCTGCATCGATAACTTTCGGGTCTTGGGTCGGGTCGGTCGGGTTCGGGTCGGGTTGCACCGACAACTTTCAAGTATTATTTTAAGTTTGAAGTTCAATCGGACAAGATCAGGTCGCGTTATTGAATTGTACAAGTAAATCTTGACTTTTTCTGATGTTAATTTGTTAGTAATATTATATTATGATGTTGGCAAAATAAAATTAGATTAATTTACAGGTTGTATCAGGTCAAGTCGGGTCGGGTTCGGGTCATCATGTGTCGCTCCATCTCGGGCTACGGGTCGTCTCGGGTCGGGTCGGGCTTGGGTTCTCATGTGTCACGCCATCTCGGGTTAGGGATCGTCTCGGGTCGGGTCGGGTCGGATCGGGCTCGGGTAGCTCATGTGTCGCTTCGTCTCGGGTTACGAATCATCCCGGATCGAGTCGGGTCGGGTTCGGATAGTTTGACTTTATCAAAATATCGAACCAGATCAGATTCAGATCGGACCGAATCGGACGAATTTCTCGGATCAAGTCAGATTCTGTCACCTCTAACTATATACATCCATCTTATTCTCTTCTGAAGCTCAGAAACGGTGTATGAGGAGAACGAGACACGTTTTAGGTGTATGTACATCGACAGTGCCTCAGCTTTTTGAATTTAAGAGACAGCACTTATATAATTGCATTCATCTTTTCTCTGTCTCTCTTCCCTTCTTCTCAAAGCTACTTTGTGCGTCGCTGAATTAAGAAGAAAAAAACATTTTTTTTGTTGCCACTCTTCTTGTTGCTGCTGTTGTAGTTCTCACACTCTCTTTGTTGCTGCGGCTCTGCCATTCTTCTCAAATTCTCTATAGCAAGGTTTGCTTTCTTTTTTTCTTTTATTTTTAAGTTGGAGTAGTAGTTAATTTTTAGAATACAATTATTGTAGATCAATTTAGTTACGTAATTATTGTAGATTAAAATTGTTAAATGAGATAGTTTGATGCAAAAGAATAATAATTTGATGCAAAAAATTGTTAAATTGTAGATTAATATTTATGTAGCATTAATTTTTTTTAATTAGTTAGACTAAATTGTTAGATTAAATTAATTTCATTGTTAAATTAGTTTAAGTGTAATGTTCAATTTTTAATTGTTAAATTTGTTTAAGTGCTAATTAATTTATTTGTTCAATTAAGTGTTATAATAAATTTGCAAAATGATTATATTTTTATTCTTGATAAATTAATTGCTAGATTAGTTTATGTGTTAGATACTTGTTAAATTAGTTAGTCCAAGTTTTGTTAAATCTACTATGTCTCATTGTGCGATGGGTTTTTCCCGTAGAATCTACAGTGGTATGAACAGTGTTTTCACTGTTCAAGTGAACATTGTTTGTACTGTTCAATATTTTTTCCAATTTTTTTGCAGACTTTTTTTATATTTTTTTTAGAGAAAAGGCATAAAATTATTGTATATTCTTTTATAGACTTTTTATAGTGACGGAGATGTTTTTTATATAGGAAATGCATTGACAGTGGCGGAGCCACGTGTCCTTTCCTAGTTTGTATACAATTACTATGTATTTCTTTTCTTAAATTGTTATTTTTAAATTTCAATGTAATTTTGTTTAAATGACGATGTCTCGACGGAGTAACTCTTTACGACCTAGCACTTCTCAGTTTGGTGCTTCTGAGTCTAGTACTTCTCGATCTAGTACTTCTCAACTTTTGCACGATTCTCTGTCCACCACGTCGTTGTTGCATATGTTTCTCGCCCAGCACAATGTTTTGGAGATCAAGAAAGACGTATATGGTTAAATACATATTTAGTTAAGAATCTTGTGTGAAACAATAAATATTTGTTAAAAGTTTGTTCGCTAACGTGTTCATTGTTTAAATATTGCAGGAGATGTAAACACTAAGTCTTAAGTGTCATGTGGAGGCATATATATGTGTGTGTCCTAGAAACAAAAGTTCATTTTTGCATTTGAGTCAATAATTGGTGACTTATGTTATTTGTACCATGAGTTATTTATCATCATAGTTTATTCTAGAAGTATTTGACTTTATTATGAAACATATTTGTCAAGAATGATAAAACTCTAAGTATCTCTAACCAAGGATAAGATACTATAAGGTTAGCATGAGGATTAAATGTTGATCAAGTTTCATAGATCAAAGGATCATTATTATCTATTTAATCTCATGGGCGATTGTTTGAAACAAGACACCAGATGACCCTGATCAAATTTTTTGAATGAGCCTTTGGTCCATGCTGGACGCACTTTCCAGCATGTCGGCCTAAAAAGGACAGAGGAGTCTCTTTACCAGCCGGGGGTATTGGGTCAGGAGTCATGTACACAAAATTGGAGTCATTCTTCTTCAGTTCAAGAGTGAATGAAAAAAACTAAATTTATTGCTATTTAAAAAAAAGATTACAATAATACATAATAAAAAAAGTTCAAATAAATTTTCTTCTCATATTAATCTATTTTACTAGAAAAGTAAAAGCAAGATTAATATTCAAATAGATCTAATTTTTTAATGACGAAATAAGTGGATAAATTTACAATAATTCAAATTCAGTTGTAAAATCACAATTAATAATGAATCAAATTATTAATATTAAATATAATAAAATAAGCTATAATATAATAAAATAAAAATAATAAATAATAAATTAAATAACAACTTTATTTAGATGAATTCAACACTTGGTGGAGATTATGTAAAATGTTGTAAAAGTAATTCAAAATTACAAAATTTATAAAATGTGCAAATCTTATTTAGATGATTTTAGTAATTGTTAATAAATAAAAATAAATAAATAAATACATAGAAACCTGATGTAATTCTCCGAGCGATCTAACTTTTTCTAATAAACTCATCAGCTTCTCTAAGAAACCTTTGTCGATTCTCTCACACTCTACAGATTCTTTTCACAAATCACAAATTCTAAATCTCTCACAAATTCACTCTATGATCTGGCCTCTTTTTTTTTTTAAAAAAAGCATTTATTCTGCAATCTCTGATAGCGGAGTTAACTCCACCAACACAGATAGCGGAATCAACTCTGTTGTTCGTAATAGCAGAATTAATTCTTGTTTGTGTTGGCAAAATTATCTTCGCTATTAGAGACAACAGAAATACCATTTTCGTAAAAATCCGAGGATTTTGCCAGTGTGGTATTTTTTGATTTTATTTTTGTTATTATTAAAATTTTAGGGCGTAGTATGGGTTTTCTTTTGAACAGAGTAAAAAGCTGAAAAATAGAAAAATTGAAGAAAAAAATGCTCAAAAGTTTGAATCGTCAAAATCGCAGTTTGATTCCGGCTTTGTTATCACACAATCAATTACAATGACGGATTCTATTCCAAAAACATCTAGTAAAAGATTTAGCTTTAAATTGAATACTGGGTCGAACTTTAAAGTTCGATTTATTAATTATTTTTTATATTTAAAATATTTAATCCCAAATAATGTATAACGCCATTTTTTAGTCAACTTGCCATAGGAAATATTATATGTATTTATTTTTTATTCTATTTTAATTTCGTAAAATCTAATTAAACGATGATGTGGGTATATTTTTAGAAACATTCAAATAAAAATGTCTCAAATTGCACACCAAAATTTTAACACTGACGTTAATTGAGTAATATCTAAATTTATTTTCCTTTTCAGTTTTCATTGTTTATTTCAATTTTGCGGTAGGCAAAAATATAATTCATACTTTGCTGCAGATCTAAGTCTTTTGGTACAAAAGTTGAATGATATTTGCAACGGTTCACGTTAGTTTTTTTTATGAAATAAAATAATGAATACATTATGTTTGAAAATAGTTTAATATATAAGTTAAAAAATAGAAAATATTGAGGTTCAGAAACGTTTTCATTAAGTGTTTATAGCAAAAAATTATTTATATCAATAATTTCATTAAGTGTTCAAAGAAAATAGAGTATTTTAATATATAAGTTCGTGCTCTTGAAATAATAATTGGTAGGTCGAATGTTATTTTAAAATGATGCAAAACTTTTTTATGATACCAAAATGTTTCTTACACATCTAACAATATTAATATCTTTATACGTAATTTTGTGTCGAAAAAATATTTGTTTGTTCAAAATATTTTTTTTATTAAAAAGTATCTTATAAAAAAATATTTTTTTGATAATTATTTGTTTACCAAAATCTGAAAATAATTTGGTAAAATTTAATTATAAAGTTTAGTTGGATAAAATTGTCGCCGATCAACATTTTAGTCCAAATTTTGTCTAACTTGTCTTTTGATGATAAATATTATGACATTTATAGGTGAATTTATTATTTGTCACTTGTTAATAATACAAAGATATAAAGCTAGATGGAGTTTAGATATCCTAGTCCCACACCAATTTGATTTGATCATTTATACTAGAGTAAATTTTCTGAAAGGTCACTAAATTTTGTAACAAATTCATATTTGATCATTGAATTTTGAATTATTCATTTCTAGTCGCTAAATTTTAATATACCTTCAAATTTTGTTACTTTTTCATGTTTTTTTGTAAAAAATACGAAAATCGGATTGCATCTTTTTGTTTTCTAAAATTATCTAATAATTTATCTTTCAAATATAATTCCACGTCGGCATCACGTCATTTTTCGTTTAATTTTTTCATAAAAATCTGTAAAAGTGATTAACTTTGAAAATATATTAAATTTCAGTGACTAGAAATAGATAATTCAAAGTTCAGTGATCAAATATGAATTTGATACAAAGTTTGATGACATCTCAGAAAATTTACCATTTATACAGAGATTCTTGTTAATTAAACGTCAAACCCCTCCTCTCCTTTAAGGAGTTGTTTAACAAAGCAATGAAATAGAGAAAAATGAAATTTGAAATAGACTCCTAATTTGTAATAGGAAGCGATTCCAATCGTATTTGGTTGAAATGAAAACAAAAGAGTGAAAAAAAAATGAAACTCTAGAAATGAACCAATTTTCTACTCCCTCTTTTTTGTGGAGTTGAAAAATGGTTTTTTAGAATGACCAAACGTGCAAAAAAGACAATATTTAACCGCCAAATCTTCAACACAATTTTATTGTTTTCACTTAATTTCATTTTTATTTAGTTGCAATTTCGTCCTAGTTTAATCAAAATTTCACGATTTCATCCTTACAAGTTACAAATAAGCTCTAAGTAATCAACAATTAAACAGCGACGTGTCCCCACGAGACAGGGTAATTGTTCAATGTTCAGCTAGATTACATCCTCGTTTAAATAAGAAAACTAATATATTTTGTTTATTTTAATTTTATGTAAAAATAAGTGATGGTCCCCACTCCCCGCGCAGGCGCGCACAATCATAGCTTTTCCAACTTCCAAGCAAAGACAAAAAGGAGGCATGGGTTTTCAAGTATTAATTCTGATTGGCGGTTGATAATTCCCAAATAGTTAATTTAACTACTTCCAAAGAGGCGCTAATGACCCACCCAGAAAAAATAAGAATCGCATTGTCGTATTTAAAACTGTCAGCCATCAATATATCTGTATGTGCGTAACGATCACGAAAGAGTTTAGTTTCGTAATTATTTTGTTTGATGAATGATTAAATTTTTTTGTTTTGTTAATTATTTTGTTAAAGAAAACGATCAGAACGAAACATAACAATCAACTCTTAGCTCTTCATCCATCTCCTCTCTCATCACACTAAATCAAACCAAGAACTGGTGGTGAACGATTCTAATTATACACCAAAATCTAATCATTCATCTCTTCATTCAAACAATCCTCATCTCATCTCTCATATTCTCTTAGCATAGCATTTTTATCTGAAATCAAAACAATTCTAACAATAGACAGTCACAAACGAAACTAGGAAACAAACGATCACAAAACAATATAGTTTCATTAATCGTTTCGTCATTTAAATGAAAGAAAATTTCTTTGATCGTAATCGTTTAATTTGTCACGAAACGAAACAGAAAATGATTAAACGACCGATCATTGACATGCCTAGCCATCAATGTGCATAGGGGTGTCAATATATCGAATATGTATCCCCTAGAATGGTCAACAATTCCAGGGGTGGAAATTACCCATGTCAACTTACAAAATTGGACAGTTACTGTACGGACAGCTGCCCGACGCTGTAGCAGCATTGAGATGCAGGGGGGTCGGCTGCCCATTCTTAGTTGGAGTATTCCAGGAGATGTGAATTCCAATATACCATTAGAACGTTTTTCGTTCAATGTGAACGAAAACAAAGACAAAATGAGTTTTGTTTGGCCCAACGAAACAGAAACAAAATTGATTTGGGTTTCGTTTATACAAACGAAACGAAAACGTAAGAGGCTCATTTCGCTTCGTTTGATTCCTTGTTCCGTTTTGCATGCAATGCACCGGTTTGAAATAATTTGATTGTAGAACTCTAACATCGGATAAATAGAGGAGATAAAGGCATAAACCCTAGATTGCGCTGCTCTCATTCATTTCTCTCGCGATTGTGTCTCTTTTTTTTCTCTTTCTCTTGTCTCCCTGTCCCTCTCGCACGTTGCCCGATCCATGGCAATCTCTTCTCTCTCCCTGTCTTTGCCTCGTCGACCCAAGCGTGACGGTGTCAAGACATAGATTTGTATGAACTGTCACCTATCGACCATGTTGCCTTGCTTTTGCCTGTGTCGTTTCTCTGTAAATCGTAGCCATTTCTGCCATTTGTGGCTATTGTTTGGCTCGAGTCATGTTTGACGATACAATGTACTGTTGTCGATTTGTCTAATTGTCTTGCTATTAGACATGTATATAAGTATATTTGGTTGATTTGAGAAGATAGCCAGGTTTCTGAGAAGAGAGGCATGATGATTGCATCATCGTTCATGACTTGTAACCACCAGTCACAATCATACAATATGGTATCGAAGCAATCATTTCTAGCAAACAATTCTTGCTATTTAAATAGCACAACCAGAAAGTAAGAAACATAGCAAGAAAACATAGCAAGAAAGAAAGAAAGAAAGAAAGAAAGAAAGAAAACGAGAAACATGTAGAGACTAAGAAAGAAAGAAATCAAAAAAGAGAGAAGAGGAAAGGATATTATGGACTTCAAAGCGAAATAAGGTAAACTGAATCTAATTTTTATTGTATAATTTTTTGCTTGGTTTTTACCTTACTATTTTTACTCAATTTGAGATGTTTTAATTTTCTTGCTATTTATCTTGCAGATTTTATTTACTTGGTTGTCTAATGATTGATCCAGATAGAGTAACAACATCGAGTGAATCTGAGCCTGATATTTCATCTGATGAGTATGGTATTTTACCTTGTGTTAGTTTTTCAGTAGTTAGTTTTTTAGTAGTTACTTGAAATTGCTATGTCATCTGGCTTAGTTGGTCGAAATTGCTTGGATGTTAATTGATTGAAATTGCATTGGTGACTTGTGCCGTATTTGATTGCTTGAAGCTGATTTAAGAACACTGAGCTAAGGAACTACTTTCTGGTGCTTCAAGCTTCTTTGCTCATGGCGCCTAGATCAGGTTCAAGCTGCACTTGATACTTCACTTGATACTGCATGTGCTTGATATGTGCTTGAATTGTTTGAACTGATAATGCACTTGATATGTGCTTGAATTGTTTGAATTGATACTGCACTTGTATGTGCTTGAATTGTTTGAACTGATCACTTGATATGTGCTTGAATTGTGTAAACTGATCACTTTATATGTGCTTGAATTGTCTGACCCTTGAATTGTTTGATACTGCAATTGAATTGTCTGACACTTGAATTCTTTGATACTGCAATTGAATTGTTTGATACTACACTTGAATTGTATGATACTATACTTGAATTGTTTGTTATAGTGTGTGACTGGATCCAAATTTTACCCCAGAGCAAATTCAAAGAATTTAGATTGATGCTCACCTTGCTGACACACAAGACCCTGGTTCAATTACAACTCCACCTGAAGGTCAAGAACCTGAGGCAACTAGAATGAGGAAACATAGAGAAGTTATGACCTCAGAGGTGTGGCAACATTTCAAAAGGGATCTAGTTCAACCTGATGGATTTTACAATACTATTTGCAATTATTGTGAAGTTGCAATTATTGTTAAACCAAAACTAGTTTAAAGCTAAAAGACCACTAGAGTTAATTCACATGGACTTGTTTGAACCAATTAATGTACCTAGTTTTGCCGAGAATAGATGTCTTTGACATTGTTGATGATTATAGTAGGTACACTTGGGTCAATTTTTTGAAATGCAAAGATGAGGCTTGTGAGTCCTTTATTAACTTTTGCTCACAAGTCAAAAATAAAAAGGTAAGGATAACCATCATTAGTAGTGATCATTAGTAGTAAGGATAACCATCATTGTGGCATTTCTAGAGGTGTGAGTTGTGAAACAATTCCACACTCTCTATTATAAGCTTGGAATTGCTGACTCAAGTACTCGTCTCCTCGATCAGATCAAAAGACTTTAATCTTCTTACTAAGTTGGTTCTCAACTTCATTTTTGAATTCTTTGAACTTTTCAAAAGACTCAGATTTGTGCTTCATTAAGTAGACAACCCGTATCTACTTAAATCATCAGTAAATGTGATGAAGTATTTAAAACCTCCTCTAGCACAAGTGCTCATAGGACCACATACATCACTATGTATAAGACCTAATAAGTCACTTGCCCTCTCACCTTGACCGGTGAAAGGTGCTTTGGTCATCTTACCAACCAAACAAGATTTGCATGTGTCCATTGAATCCAAATCAATGTCACCAAGAAGTCTTACTTCTTGTAATTTTTAATGCGACTCTCGTTTATATGACCTAAGCGGTGATGCCACATTTGAGTTATACTCTCATGTGTAGACTTGAGTCGTTTGTTATTGATGTTATACATAGACTTTTCTAAATCAAGTAGGTATAAACCATTTCTCAAAATGGAAGAACCATAAAACACACCATCTCTATAAATATAACAATATTTGCCCTTTATTATAAAATTATAACCATCATTATCTAAACAAGAAATAGAGATAATATTTCTTGAAATAGAAGGTATAAAATAAACTTCATCTAGTTTAAGTACCAGTCCATTGGGCAAAAACAACTCAACGCATCCAACGGCTATGGATGCAACACTTGCCTCATTGCCTACGCGTAGTTGTGCTTCGCCCTTATTCAGCGTCCTCCTCTCACTTAGTGCCTGCACATTTCCACAATTGTGAGCACACGATCTGGTATCCAATACCCAATCAATAAGAGAGGTTGCTAAATTAATTTCAATAACAAATATACCTAATGTGGTTGGAACACTTCCAGCTTTCTTGTCCTCATGGAATTTGGAACATTTCCTCTTCCAATGGCCATTGCCATGACAATAAAAGCATTCCGCATCAGTGGCAACCTTTGCCTTCTTTGTCTGGGGTTGACTCTGAGTCACCACTCGAGTCTTTTCCTTGCCTTTTGCCTTATTGGCCTTGCGCTTTTTCTTGTTA
>CAXKVX010003515.1:0-25895 GCA_964058865.1 Eleocharis quinqueflora | reverse complement strand
CCAATACACCGATCTGGATGCTCCACAAGCCATGGAGGAATAGCTTATGCCAAGCATGCCTCAAGCCGGTACCTCTTCTTACATGCCTCATCGGTCATACCATGGGTACCAATTTTCTCAAGACCCATCTTACTATACTCCTCAAGCCTTCAACCCAATGATGCCTTACACCTTCTCAACGGATGAAGATGGAACTCAGTACGTCTCTCAACAAGTGTACCACTTATCACTCTACAACAACTACAACTCTGCAAGTGTACATGAGAGACTTGACAATCAAATGAGTTCAACTCTTTGCTCATAACCAATTGAACTAACAATTTGAGTCTTGGAATGATTGCTCCGATCCTACCGGAACCAAAGATCACATGGGAGGTGGACAAGATGGAGCAACTTAACTCAATCCGGAGGTTGAGGGACATGAGAGTAGTGATGAGGATTAGGGTTAGACTAGGGTTATCTTTTTTTTATTATTAGCTATGCTCCTTGTATTAACTTATATATAATATGATGTTCTTACATGACTTTGATTAAATTTGATATTTTTGTTATATGTATGTTGATGATTTTGCTCTCATAACATATCCCACATTCTCAATTGGAAAATCTTATTTGGACTTTAATGAATTGTGCAATACTTGAAAATTTTAATTCATTAAGGGAAGTAATATAAAATTGCTTGACTTGTATGAATATATATATGTGTTAAATTCAGGGGGGAGCTTGATTGTTTGAGCATTTTGCCATTATTTGCAAAAAGGAGGAGAAATGATGATGTGCATCACTTGATATGCACATCTCAAATAATTTTGCAAATTGCTAAAAGGGAGGGTTTGTTGGATTAAACACATATCTTGTTTGACAATTTGCAAAACAATTAAGTACTAACCTTGCACATGAGTTTTGATGTCAAACAATGCTCAAAACATGCCCTAGAAAAGTCAAGACATGCTCAAGTCGTCAATAAAAGGCTTCATAGTGCCAAACAGAGCACATCGTTACCATAACGCTCCAGAACCCGTCACAACGGGTCAGCAACCCGTCATAACGGGTGTCCAACTCGTCACAACGGATCAGGAGGAGAGAGAGGCAGCAACAACATGAGTTTGTCGAGCGTAGTGCTACAGTAATGCTTGGCCAAGGCATCAAAACGCCACTTAACCCGTTATAACAGGTTCCCCAAGCATTATAACGAGTTCCTGTAGGAATTGGCCCACAGGAATGTTGCACAAAGACAAAAAGGGCATTTCTGGACGTTGCTCAAGGTGTTATAACGCCTTGCCCAATGCATTATGGAGTCTGTGTAATGTCAGGGAGTAATTTGAAGGTTCCAAGATTTCAAGAAGTGCCCATCCTATATAAATGATGCAGAAACGAACCAACAAGGTATCAAACACCCCCTATAAGCTTCTAAGCATCAAATTGTGCATAACAAAGAGCCTACTTCAAGTCTCCTCCAGCTACCAAACCTAGAGAGCATTAGGATAGCTTCTATTCTCTTATTGTCAATCCGAGAACAAACCCTTAGCTTGATTTTAGCCTTTGGTGCATCACATTTGTGTTGTCAAGTGGTGCATCCCTATCCTTGATTGTGTTGTCAATCAGACCTTTTTACCGTGTAGTGTGATGTTGCTCCATACATTGATCTAGAAAAAGAATATTTACTAGCTTGTTTAGAAGAAGTCAAAGATCGGCTCCGCACTTTGTAAAAGAACACTCGTTTTATAGTAAAATCGGCCCGGAAGGAAGATTTTGTTCTGGGAGACCTGTGGACGTTGGCCTAAGTTGATTGATAGGTCGAACCACGTTACATAGCGTGTTCTCTTATTCTTTATTTCTCTCTCTCTTTATTATTTTGCTCATTATTGATTTGTGATTTGCTGTATTACTTCTAGAAATTGCTTGCTTTAAATCTTGGTTAGGTGATTAAGGTTGAAATTGTTGATTGAAAATGCTTCCGCCTAGTAATTTGACATTAGTCTTGCGCCTTAAGCTCCAACCCTAATTCTAATATTTCCAACCCGTCATAACAGGTTCCCAACCTGTCACAACAGGTTTCCAACCCGTCACAACGAGTTCGTGCTCAAGGTGGCCCAGAAGTCGGTGGAAGAAGCACAAAGGGCATTTCTAGAAATGTGCTAACCCGTTATAACAGATTCTGTAACGCATGAGACCATTTTCAAGACTCCAAAATGTGCTCAGCATATATATATATATATATATATATATAGTATGGCTAATGTGAAAACGTTTGCATTTCGGCCGAACTGCAAAAGTTTCACATTAGCCAACTTTTTGTGGTCAAAATTTAATTAAATTTAAGTTGCTCAATAAATTCTTCATATCAAAATCTTGTAGGAAATCAAATTTCGTGATTTTTAGAGCTTTGTAGTTGTATTTTAAATACTTTTAAAAAACAGTCCAGTTTAATATTAAAAAAAACATGACCTTTTCAGGATTGTTTTTAAGAAATATTTAAAATATAGCTAGAAAACTCTAAAAATCACGAAATTTGATCTCCTTCAAGATTTTGATATGAAGAATTTTATTGAGCAACTTAAATTTAAATTTTGATCAAAAAAGGTTGGCTAATGTGAAACTTTCAAACATTTTCACATTAGCCATACACATTAGCCATATATATATTAGGGATATGAAACTGAAAGACATCTGAACCCCTCAAGCTTTCAAGCATCCAATTGAGCACCAAAAAGAGCATTAGAGTATTTTCCTACAGCTGCCTAACCTGAGAGATTTAGGATAGCTAGTATTGTCTAATTTTCAATCCGAGAATCCTTCTTTTATTGCTAGTCTCTAGCCTTTGGTGCACTACATTTGTTTTGTCAAGTAGTGCATCCATGTTCTTGATTGTATAGTCAGTCGGACCTTTTACCTTGTATAGTGGTGTAGCCCCTTGCTTAGTTAGAAACATAAGATTGATTTGCTTATTGAGAAGAAATCAAAGATAGGTTCTATAATTGTAAAGAACACTTATTGTTTACTGGAATCGATCCCGGAAGGAAGTTTTGGTTCCGGGAGTTTCAGGATGTAGGCCTAGTTTGTTTGTAGGCCGAACCACGTTATATCGCGTGTTCTTATGCTCTCTTGATTTCTCTTGCTCTTTACTATTCTTGCACTTTATTATTTTTGAATTGCTCAATTGTTCTTGGTACTTGCTTGCTGAAATTTTTGCTGGGTGATTAAGGTCTAAAAGCTTGAATTATAATTATTGTTAAACGCTTTCGCACAAGTACTTGACCTTAGTTCTCCCTAATCACTCTACATTCTAACAATTGGTATCAGAATTCACATGTTCATACCTAACTAATTATCAAAATCTTGATAGTTCTTGACATTGTCTTGTGAAAAATGGAACAATTGAAGTATGTGAAAGAACCACTAGTTTTTGGTGTAGGATGTAAGAGTTTTTTTTAGAAGAGATGTATAGTAAACTACCTTAGTCTTCTTGAGCTTTGGAAGATTGTAGTGGATGATTGGACAGCCAAATATGAAATTGATTGTGTAACCCTAACCAAAGAGTCCAAAGACCTCAAATATGCAAATGACAATGCCATTAACACTATACTTAGCTAAATTTATGAGACTATTGCATTATCTCTCACTCACTCCTCAAATTCCAAAGAAATTTGGAATGCTTTAGTACTTAGATACGAGGGAAATGAACACATGAAAAAGACCCGTAAGATTGGATTAGCAACTAAATTAGAGAATATGAAGTTTGAAGAAAACAAGTTCTCTGAAAGTCTGTGGATGTTAAAGATGCTATGATCAATGATCTTAAATCTAAGATTGAATTGTTACAAATTAGGATTAATGACCTTGAGACCAAAGTCAATTTAGATAAAGAAAAGGAATTAAAAGAAGCACATCCTTAGGCTTCTAAATTTGTTAAGTTTGTTAAATCTTCAAACCATGAAACTAAAATTGATTATGATAAAATATATATTGGTCAAGGTCCACATGATAAGACCGGTATTGAATTTATAAAGGAACAACCTTCTAAAATTGAAAAGCAACCTAAACCAAATGACAAACTTATTCGAGCTATGAATCATGCCTATATGTATAACAAAAGATACAATAAGAAAACCAAGTTCACCAAACCTAATTCTAGAAAGGTGGTAAACAAACTTAGTGTTAGAAACGGTTATAAAATTACCAACAAACATAAAACTCAACCACCAAAGCTTTATGTTAAGGATAAGTATGGTAGATTCCATTAGCTATACAAGAACAAGAAACTTGGTAACAATTTTCAAAGAAAAATGTATAATGATGATTTTCAACCAAGACATAACCTTAGAAATGTGATAAATGATCATAAGAATTTTAGTAGCAATTTTCAAAGAAAAAAATACTATAGTGTCAACCAATCAACATCTCATCCAAGAAACATAAGAAATTTTCATGACAAATATAGATTAGTGATGAGCTATTGGAGATCAATTAACAATAACAATCATGATCATAGCAATATTAACTCCATGACATCATTTTGTTTATTTTGCTTGAAGTTTGGACATCAAGAACATTTTTGTCGTTTTAGAAAAGGAAAGTTTTTGGAGCAACTTGCTCTTCCAAGCACAAGTGATACCAAATCAATTGTCTAGAAAGTCACAAACTCCCCCAATTTAATTTTCATTTTCTATATTATGTTGAGGGAGAGTCATGTAGCAAAATATATGATTCAGTATCCTTTTTTATTGAATCATATGTTTTGCAACTTTAATTGATCTTTTTATTCAAATCATAACTCATTCTGAACATTTGCATGAGTATAAACATCATATGAAACCTGAACATAGCAGCAAATTAAAATTCAATTAATTGCAAAAATAAATGCTTGCATTATGGAACTCGTCACAACGGGTCGGAGAGACGTTATAACGGTTGAAAACCCGTTATAACGAGTTAGATGATCAAAAACTAGTCGTTGGAGCAATTAATGTTGGACTTTAATTTTGATGCAATTCAATTAGGGCATAGCCATTACCAAAACCCTAAACTATAATCAGCAATTGAAATTCAATTAATTCCTCTGTGCTACATGTTTGAAATAAAAATTTGCATAAGCGAAATAGTGAACTTACTTTCCATCTCCAACGTTGTCTCATTTCTTCAAACTCAAGCAAACGGGAGATGTCCTTGGAATCGCGGAAGAGCTTTCACGATGGTCTTTGCCAACGAGTCCTTCCAAGCGATTAGGGATGCTCTCTTTTCTCCGTGAGTACGAATACCTCAACGGAGTATGATCACTCAATGGAGAAATGTATCGGTAGCTACGCACAACACATGTGCCCTAAACAAAGTGTTTCCACTGTTTGTATTACCCCATAATACTTGGAGACTCGGCTCTATTTATAAGCATAAGTTTATCTTGGAAATATGCCAAATTAATTATCAAATATTCACCTAATATTTGAAATTATCTCTCTCCAATTTTTTTTTCCAAATTCTAATATTTACTGTTGTAAACATTTCCACGAAATTGGTATAAAAGCTAGAATATCCAATCAGAAAGATAACGGTAAATCTAGGCAGCCAAAACATGCCTTAAAGTAGGTCTCTTGCAGTCGTAATGAATCTCATTGCGGCCGCAATTGACTTGGCAATTCCAAACTTGGCAGGTTTCTGCCAGGTCTCTTACGATCGCAATGGGATCCTTTGCGGCCGCAATCATTCATGTTGGAAATCAATAGATTTATTGCCAAATATCTCCTACTATATTGCATCCGTAAAGGATCTTATTGCGATCATAATAGATCTACGTTTGTATTATTTTGATTGGGCTTTGAACCAATTTGAGTTGGGTTTAGCCCAAACAATATTTCTGACTTTACACTAACACCCATATATAGTTTAATTGATCATAATCAGTCCATTAACAATTATAATCAATTTACTTTTAATTCTATATGCATTTGTGCTCAAAATCTTAGTGAAATACCTACAATGCCTTGGCATTTCCAAATATTACTCCTCGTAATATTATGTGACAGTACATGACATTTAGTAATCATATAACGTGTAATCCAAACATTATTTATTGGAATTGACGTCTCAATTCCAACAATTAAAACCAGATGTTGGTGATATAAATGCAGCTTGCATTACAAAGAGGGAAGGAGACCCGTTACAATGACTGGAAACTCGTTGTAACGAATGGGGAACTTGATGTAACGAGTTCCTATAAAGGTAGGTTTCTAATGGCTATATAAACTCTTTCTCTTTTACATTCTTCGTCATCTTAAAATTCAAAACAAATCTCTTCTTTCTTCCATTAATCCCCTGAGAAGTCTTTACTCAACAAAGCCTAAAATTACCAGAGTTTCTTCTTCCAAAATCAAAATGGCCCTTTCAACAATTCTTGCCATAATTCTCCTAATGGCTCTACCAACTTATCAAAGACCACTAAATCAGTGACCAAGAAGGAGTCCAAGACTGATCAAGCAGAAGTACAACATGAACAAGGAGAGAAATCTGAAAATGATCCAGCCTTGGGTGTAAACATGATCCTGAAGGTAAAAAGAACAAATCCAAAACTTGATTCCAACTCCTTGCCAATCATCATGGAAGGCATTCAACACCTCTCTCAACAAATATATCACATGTCCATGATCGCAATGCTTGATGACAAGGATGAAGTCAATCCCACAATCCAACTCCTTGGAATTCTTTAATATCTGGGAAAGAAGAAGTTAAAGAAGAGAGTAGTGAAGAAAATAAATATTAGGATAAAAATTTAAAATTTTCTATGCTTCAATAAAATCATTATTAAATGTAGCTTGTTGTTTCATGTCATGTCTAGTAGGAAGATCAATTATCACATATTGTATGCATTTTTTTAATGAAATTATTACTTTCATCATATGTTATCTCTTGATTATTTATATCTTCTCTACTCTTGATATTAATCAACACATTAAGTTGAAATTCAAGTTAGGAATGATTGAAATTGCAAATTAACTTGATACGTCTCTTTATTATTGATCACATATTCTTGAAATTGAAAATCCTAAATGAAAATGATTACTTGTGCTTTATTTGTAAATCTTATGTCATTAAGGGGAGCAAATTTAGAACTTTGCTTGCTTATAAACATGTGCTAAATTCAGGGAGAGCTTTTGTAAGTGAGCCTTTTTCCATACTTTGCAAAAAATGGGAGAAATATTATGATGTGCATCATATGTTATGCACATCACATATGGTTTTGTAAGTGCCAAAAGGGAGAGTTTGTTGGGTTAAACTCATCTCTTGTTTGACAATTTGCAAAACAAATCAGTACTAACTTGCACAATTGAGCTTTGGTTGAGATGCATGTTAACACAGGTATACAATTGTGATGCAAAGGCTCAAATATGCCTATACAAGTCAAGACATACTCAAAGACATCAAGAGCAAGCGCAAAAGGCATTCATCAAGCCATACGTTATGGTAATGCATGGCCAACCCGTTGCAACGGGTGTCCAACCCATCATAACGGCTGTCCAACCTGTCACAACGGGTTAAGAGGAGAAGAGTTGAGCAGAGAAGGGATTTCCAGAGCCATGCGTTGTTGTAACGCATCCGAGAGGCGTCACAACGCGTTCCCAACCCGTCCTAATGGGTTCCCAACCCATCATAACGGGTTTCCAATCCATCACAACGGGTTCCTACTCAAGATGGCAACCCGTTTAGTGGAAGAAGCACAAAAGGGCATTTTTTTGAAAGGTGCCAACCCATTATAATGGATTTTGTAATGCGTCACAGAGTTATGTAATGCATGAGGCCATTTTCAAGACTCCAAGATATGCTCAGCCCATATATATACATATATTGGGGATACGAACCTGGAAGATATCTGAACCCCCCAAGCTTTCAAGCATTCAATTGAGCATCAGAAAGAGCATTAGAGCTTTCTCCTACAGCTGTCTAACCTGAGAGATTTAGGATAGCTACTATTGTCTAATTGTCAATCCGAGAACACTTCTTTTCTTGCTAGTTTCTAGCCTTTGGTGCACTACATTTGTGTTCTCAAGTAGTGCATCTATGTCCTTGATTGTGTAGTCAATCAGTTGTTTTACATTGTAGAGTGGTGTAGCCCCTTGCATATGTTTAAGAACCTAAGATTAGTTTACTTATTGAGAAGAAATCAAAGATAGGTTCCGCAATTGTAAAGAACACTTATTGTTTAGTGAAATCGGTCCCGGAAGGAAGTTTTGGTTTTAGGAGTCCCGTGGATGTAGGTCTAGTTTGTTTGTAGGCCAAACCATGTTATATCACATGTTCTTGTGTTCTCTTGATTACTCTTGCTCTTTACTCTCACTTTTTACTATTCTTGCACTTTATAATTTTTGAATTGCTCAGTTGTTGTTAGTACTTGCTTGCTGAAATTTTAGCTAGGTGATTAAGGTCTAAAAGCTTGAATTGTAATTGTTGTTAAATGCTTTCGCACTAGTACTTGAACTTAGTTTTGTCCAAACACTCTACATTCTAACAGTTAAGCCAACAACAATCAGGGTTATACTATGCATTGTTCTCTCTCACAACTGGCCACTATACCAACTTGATGTCAACAATGCATTCGTGCATAGTGACCTTGAAGAAACATTTTTTTGTGGAACAATCACTAGAGTTTTCTGATTCTTTCTTCCTTAATCATGTATGTCGCCTGAAGAAAACTTTATATGGGTTTAAACAGTTACCCGCAGCTTGGTTTCACAAGCTCAAAACTTTTCTTATTTCTCAAAAGTTAGCATTTTCTTAGTCAGATAACTAATTGTTCACTCTTAAAACAAAAGGTACTATTCTCCATCTACTTGTGTATGTTGATGATTCATCATCATATGAAACAACTCTACTGCTATTGTTGGGTTTAGCTCAACTTGTTTGACAATTTGCAAAATCAACATTGGACTAACATTTGCACACGTTTTAATGAAGTCCAGAATAAGTTGGTGAGGTCTAGAACAAGTTGAACAAGTCAAAACAAGCACAAAGGTGCAAGAAGCAAGCAAAATAGAGCTAAACTGAATCACCTACTACCATAACACATGAAAAGGCATTATTGTTGGATTATACTCTTCTCTTGTTTGACAATATGCAAAATAAATCAGTATTAACCTTGCAAAATTGAGTTTTGATGAATTGCAGGTTTATACATGTATAATATGATGAAGAAAAGGTTCAAACATGCATCTACAAATCATAACAATCACATTGATATCAAGAGAAAGCAACTTGGACAAAAACAGGACACTGGCAGAGCCATGCGTTATCATAACGCATGCCGTCACAACGAGTTCCTTACCTATCATAACATGTTGCCCACCCGTCAAAACGGATCCCTAATATGTTCTAACGGATTAAAGAGGAGAAGAACTGAAGACAGGGGATTTCTATAAGATTGGCAGAGCCATGCATTTCCATGCGCATCCCACACCCATTATAACTGGTTGTCAATCCATCACAACGAGTCCATAATCCATCACAACAGATTCCTATCTAGGAGGGCCCAGAAGTCAATGAGCCAAGCAGAGAAGGAAATATTGGAAAGACAGTAACCCGTTACAATGGGTTCTGTATCGGGTTGTCTGTTATGTAACACAAGAAGCTGTAGAATCAAGACTTCAAGACTTCAAGATGTGTCATTCCTATATATACCTTGCGAATTCGAACCAGGAAGATCAAGAAAGTCATCCCCAAGTTTCCAAGCACACAATTGAGCATCGGAAAAAGCACAATAACCTTCTCCTTTAGCTTCCTCACCTAGAGAGTCATAGGATATACAAATTGTCTAATTGTCAATCCGAGAACACTTAGATGTTGATTTTGTTTGGTGAACTACATTGTGTAGTCAAGTAGTTCATCTCGTCCTTTGTGTTGTCAATCAGACACGTTTATCTTGTAGAGCGATGTAGCCTTTTGCATAGATTTAGGAATCTAAGATTGATTGTCTTGTTGAGAAGAAAGCAAAGATAGGTTCCGCAATTGTAAGAACACTTGTGATATAGTGAAATCGGTCCTGGAAGGAAGTTTTAGTTCTGAGAGTCTCATGGACGTAGGCTTAGTTTGTTTGCAAACTGGACTACGTTATATTGTGTGTTCTTGTGTTCTCTTGATCTCTCTTGCTCTTTACTCTCTCTTTTTACTATCTTTGTACTTTATTGTTTGATTTTCTCAGTTACTATTAGTATTTGCTGGTTTTTTATTTTAGCTAGGTGATTAATGCCTGATAGTTTGAATTGTAATTGTTAAAAATGCTTCTGCACTAGCACTTGACCTTAGGACCCTATTCTAATAGTTATACTGTATCACAAGGCGTCATAATGTGTCTCTAGAAGCTGGGCCCAGAAGTCAGATGTCTGAAGCTTTAGAAATCGACTCAGTACAAAAAATCTTGAGAGATTCGCTATCTTAACGCATAAAGAAAGCGTTGTAATGGTTCAGAAGGCATTATAACAAGAATGTAAGCTGTCATTACGATTCCCTGAAGAGTTGGGCCCAGGAGTCAGCTACAGAGGCACTAGAGGACATTTCTAGAAACTGACCAAGGTGTTATAATGAGATAGAAGTTGTTGGTAACACAAGGAGTTATATTTGGCGAAATGAAGCTGTAGAATCTCAATTCCTATATATATTGATCAGATGCTTTCAAGAGAAGCAAGAAAGCATTCCCAAATTTACAAGTAATTAAGAGCACTCAAAAGCACATAAATCTTCTCCTACAAGCATCTAAACTTCAGTCATTGTTAGGGCTAAAGATAGTTTATGTTAGCATTGTATAATCATCTTTTGTGATACCTTGCAAGTTGTGTTGTCAATTGTAAGTGTTTGTTTGATCCAAGGATTGGATCCTTTGTTCTATAGAGGGACCTTTTTGTTTTGTTATACCTTGCAAGTTGTGTTGTCAATTCCAAGGGATTTTAAGGTTTTTTGGATAAGTCTTGTTGTAAACACTTTGGTATAATGTTGTTTATTTCGGCGGTGTGGAATTGGAAGTCCTGTGGAGCAGGAAAAGATTGTCGAACCATGTTATATTGTGTATCAACTTGTCTTTATCTCTAACTCTCTCTCTCTCTCTCTCTCTCTCAAACACACACACACTCTCTCTCTCTCATTATAATTCTTGTGCTTTGTTGTAATATCTTTGACTCGCATTGGATTGTGATTTGTGATTGCAAAGTGACTTAAGATCTTATAGAATCTTACACGTTTTCGCAACTAAACTTTAGACAAAATTAAGCCATCAAATTTAGTAATTTAAGTTTCTAACAGCTATCACCTCTCTAATTAAGGCCTTAGATCAACAATTCTCTATCAAAGATCTGAATTACTTGCATTACTTCTTGGAAATTGAAATTACACAACATCAATACAATATTCACCTATCTTAGACCAGATATCTTCAAAATCTCTTAGGTAGAGCTTTCATGCTAATAGATAAAGCATGTGAAACACTTATGCAAGCTGGTCTTTGGCTCTCCAAATTTACTGTCACTTCTTTGAACAATATCCTCATCAGTATAAATCAATTGTGGGAACATTGTAGTATGCAACAATTACAAGGCCAGATCTTACTTTCTCAGTCAACAAAGCCTCTCAATTCATGGCTGCACCAACTAATACACACTGAGGTTTAGTAAAAAGGATTCTCAAATATATACGAGGCACATTGCATCATGGTCTCCATCTTCAGCCTTCTTTTGATCTCTCTTTAAATGTCTATTGTGATGATAACTATACAAGTTGCCTTGATGACATGAGGTCTACTGTAGGCTTTGTTGTTTATATGGGATCAAATCTGGTCTCATGGTCATCTAAAAAGAAGGCTATTTTTCAAGATTCTCTATAGAAGTTGAGTACAGAAGTATAGCTATCACCACTCAAGAAATTCTCTCGGTTAACTCTCTTCTCATGGAACTAGGTTATGCTCCAGCTCATGTCCCACTCTCTAGTGTGATAATTTGAGAGTGATATTTCTAGCCTCAAATTCTATTTTTCATGCTCGAACGAAACACATTGAGCTGAATTTTCATTTTGTCAAAGAGAAAATCAGTACCAAACAAATGGTGGCACAATTCATATGCTCCTCTTATCAAATTGGTGGTGTTTTCACGAAAAGTTTTGCAAAAGACCGATTTCATTTGCTTCGGGACAAGCTCCACATCATGTCCAACCTGTCACTTGAGAGGGGGTGTAGAAGAACATTCTGGTAACGAATTGGACATGAATTAGGGGGGTGAAGACGAAAACAATTAATTTTGTTAGATGATTATGTTGTTGTTAGCATTTAATAAATTTATTAGAGACATTAATTAGTCTGTTAAGAATACAGCTGTAATTGAATTTAGCTCTCATATAAATATGAGAAGCTACTCTTTGTAACAGTGTGATGTAAATACAAAATTCATTTTATTTTGTCTCATTTCTCTTCTCTTTTATCCCATCTATCTATCTCTATCTTTCACTCTGTACTATATAAAAATGGACGTATAATTAATATTGGCCTCTTTAATTAATTAATTATTTCAACTGCAGACATGTAGCCACCCAGATGGCCAGATGGAATATTTTTATACCATACAAAAGCATACACGACTACACATTTAATTTTGTAATGAACGATGCGTAATTGACTCTAGTACGTAGTAGGTCAATATTTTTAATTAGGAGAGGGATGCACCTTAACACCTTCACGTGAAATGTTACCTTTATGGCTTTATCCCTGTAAAAAACGAGAATGCATTTAGAAAAAGCAAGGTCGACAAAGCAAATTGCTCGGTAACAGTGCGGTGTACCTGTGGTAGAATAATGTTGAGGGGATAAAGCGTTGCAGAATGCACAGCTCTGTATTTATCTGTCTCCATATAGTGATACGTCATAAGTTCTCGATTCTTGTAAAATTTCTGTCAGATTCGGTTTTGATCCGGTCTTTAGTAAGATTTTGAAAATGTCAGACTTTATAAGGGCCGGATCTTAGAAGAGCCGAATTCGTTCCAAAAATACAGGTCTCTATTTATCCGGCCTTTTCAAGCCTCGATTCCGTCCGGCCCTGATCTGGCCCTTTGCAACTCTGACTCACGCCAGCTCCTCAGACCCTTATCAGGCCCTCATATAAATATTAGTAAAAATTTCACAATTAAAAGAAATTAAAAAAAAAGACCAAAACCCTTATTACCCGGCTCTAATCTGGCTCTTTGCAACTCCGAGTACCTGATAAGAGCCGAACCATAGAGGGACCGAACCTATTTATTTAGAACAAAATTCTTATTATCCGATTTCTATTAAGCTTTCTAGATTCGATTCTTATCGAGCCTTTCGCAGGCTTTCACTATCTCCACCAGCTTCTATTGTATGGAGCTAGCTATTTTATAATATAATAATAACTGCTACCAAATTATGTGCATGCTGCCAACCCGTGCACTCAACAATTAAATCCGTGATTGGGACTTCTCCCACCTCTACTGTATATTTTTCTGACCTCAAGAATAATTAAAGTTCTCTGTGGTACTGTTTCGAGGTGGTTCTTTGAAATTTCTATCAATGGTGTTGTGTACTTGTGTTTCATTGTTACTGCTGAAACATTGTGGCATATGTGGTGATACCAGCGGACCTTGATTCGAAATGGTACCATGTCTTTTGCAATTAATGTTTTTTTTTCTTGAGAACCCGGTGAGGGCTATTCCAAAATTTTGTCATAGGAACAGTCGAATTTTTGGAATAACGTACAAACCCTATAAACGAGAGCAAGGAGCCAAGGGAACGGGATCTGGTGCTGTGCAGAACGGTATAGCGCAGCATTTGGACCGTCTGATTTTCACTGATTGTATCAAGATTCGTGTCAAAGTATAAAGGCCCTCCTGATTTTCATCTCTAGTGGTCGATCGCGAAATTGACGATAAATCCGAATCGTCCATTTGCTGTAGCACGCTACTGAGCTACAGCAGATCCGGGTCCGGAGCCAAGGACCACCATTTTTGTTTGGGTTTATGGGTCTAATCCCTCGCGGTAAGTTGACCAATTAAAGA
This sequence comes from Eleocharis quinqueflora, assembly GCA_964058865.1. Lineage (NCBI taxonomy): Eukaryota > Viridiplantae > Streptophyta > Magnoliopsida > Poales > Cyperaceae > Eleocharis > Eleocharis quinqueflora. Next base: position 11,865 of record CAXKVX010003515.1, on the reverse strand, counting down.
CATGAATGTAGCTCTTTTGAGCACATCTAGCGTTTCTTGTATCGAGGACAAGCATCACATGTTTTTTTTTTTTCCAAAGTTAAAAGAATTCTTTAGAGAAAATCGTCATGTATATTTTCGTGTGTCAAAAGAATTAGAAAAATATCAATTTTCAGCGAAAATAAAAGTATCAATTTTGAGAGAAAATAAATAATCTCAATTCTGAAGATGAAAAATAAAAATTATGTACAATTTTTTTTTCAAAAAAAATGAAAATGTCAACTATTTAGCAAATAAAAGTGTCAACCATATAGTGAATGAAAATCTAAAAAATTTCAGTGTGGTATAAGTAACAAGTATTTTTTTTCATAAATCATAAATGTGATTGTTGCTTAGTAGCTTTCACCATCTTTTATAATTATGAACCACCTATATATACGATCAAAACGAGCCAAATAATTGTACTATTTGAGCTTCCAACTATCTCAGATTCAGTGCTCAATTATGCAACGTCTACAAACTCCTATTTAGATGATATTATATTATTATTACTATACCAATTTTCAATTTATCTCCATGTCAAAGCGTCACTTTGACATGTTCCATCTCATGTTCACGTGTAGAACTTGAAAGGAACAGGATCTGTGAAGGAAAAAGTGAAATGTATTTGACCAGGTTGGTGAAGGCAATCAATGACCTTTGCTACCAAATTGTCACCTTTGGCGCTATGTCACTTAAGTTAGGAATGTTGGGTTCTTTAGTATTCATTTAAGACACGCTATTATGCTTCACTGTTGTTGAAAATACCTTCTCAACAAGTTATTTTTTAAATAAAGATGTGATCGATCAATTCTTCCAAATTTTTAATTGCATAGTTATATTTTTAGTCCACATCTTCAAATGGATGTTATTGGGGAAGGTACTTGTTCAGTTGTTTGCAATTCTGAACAACTAATCATTGATTTACTTATTATCAGTTGATCGGCTTTTAATTAATTAGATGATCAAACAAATTAAAGGATATTTGAATAAAAAAATAGTAATGTAGCATTTTGAATGCAAAGCGGTCGTCAATACTAATCAGTCAGTCAATTGCCTAAATTTCTGTTTTTAATAAAAAATAGAAAAAAGAGAAGAGAAGAGAAGAGAATTAAAAACAAATAAAAATGGAAATAAAAACAAACAAATAAGTAAAATAGAACAATAATAGAGAGAAGAGAAGAGTCGATGCCATTTGCATCTGATATTGAGAGAATAAAAATGGCAATCTGTCGCTTATCGAAGAAGAACGGGAACAACAATGGTGAATATAGAGATAGAGAAAGGAGATAATAGTTAGGGAGATATTGGAGATATGGAAGATAGAGAGGAGATAAAAATGTATACATAGAGAGATATGGGAGATAGAGAGGAGGGAGAGACAGAAAAAATGAGCTCGGACGCGGATTTTCTAAATTCAAATTGTTTGTTAATGTCGGTTATTAACAAACAACCAGTGATAAATGTTGGTTCTTTTATCACCGATTTTATTAAAAAACCAGAATTAATACTTCTTAGTGTTATTAATGCCGGATGTCACTAAGATCTGGTGATAATTATGCGGCACTAAAGTTTTTTTGTATTGTAATATTCCCCAGATTAATGTTTCAAAGGGAGTCCCCAAAAGTCAAAATCACGGAACTCGTGTGGAACCCACATATCAATGTAAGTGAGGAAACTGAGGACAGTGCTTGAACACTATGTATATATCATTTCTAAAAATCTGCAGTTAAATCTAGAGGTGTCAAGTCGGGTCGGTCGGTCGGGCGGATTCGGGTCGGGTCGGGTTAGTTTGATTGTCTACAATAGTCAGGTTGGGGTCGGGTCGAGTGAGGTCAGGTCGCGTCGCGTCGGTCTTTTTCGGGTGACGGGTCGGGTCGGGTTTCCGGTCGGGCTGCATCGACAACTTCCGGGTCTTGGGTCGGGTCGGGCTGCATCAACAACTTCCGGGTCTTGAGTAGGGTCGGGCGAGACCGAGTCGGGTTGCACCGACAACTTTTAAGTATTATTTTGAGTTTTAATTTCAATCGGATAAGATTGGATCGCATTATTGAATTGTGTTAATAAATCTTGACTTTCTCTTATGTTAATTTGTTAGTAAAATTAGATTATAATGTGGACAAGATATAATTAGATCAATTTACAAATTGTATCAAGTCAAGTTGGGTCGGGTCAGGTCGGGTTCGAGTTCTCATGTGTCGCTACATCTCGGGTTACGGGTCGGGTCGGGTTCGGGTCCTCATGTGTCGCTCCATCTCGGGTTACGGATCGTCTCAGGTCGGATCGGGTCGGATTCAGATCGCTCATTTATCGCTTCGTCTCGGATTACAAATCATCTCGAATCGAATCGGATCGGATTCGCATAATTTGACTTTATCGAAATATCATATCGAAGATTCGATTCAGATCATATCAGATCGAGCTCTAGTTAAATCTACCATCTATGATCCATCGAAGTATTAAACAAGTGAGTAAGTGAGTATTCAGCAACTGTTGCTATAGTATAAACTATGGCATATTAGGCCGTCAAATCGGATTGAACCGACCGAAATTAATTTCGGAGGGTGATGTTTTATGTTTCTCATGTGCCATCCTCACAGTTTTTTATTACATCACTATGTCATAGAAAACTATATCAGTGAATGTGAATTCCAAATAAATATCGCTTTAGTTTGAAAATGGAACTTTTTAGATGCATGCACTTCACTAAAACGTTTGAAAACACATGCAAGATGCATCATGTGCACGTTCCACACTATGAGTACATTTTAACTTAAATAAAAATTAAGATATTTGATTAATAATAAAAAATTCTGAATGTATTGTTTATAAAATAAGCATGAGCTATTAAATATTTAAAAAGGAGTTGAACTTGTCACAAAAGGAATTTTTGTGGTCGCAATTGATTGGGAGCTGAAATCCGCATAAAATTTGTCTCTTGCAGCTGCAAAAAGGGCTCTTAATGACAACAAATGACTTGGGCTGAAATCTGCATATTTCTTGCCATATCTATCATAGTCTTCTACGACCGCAAAGAGGCTCTCTTGCGGCCGCAAGACACTTGCTGATTGGTCTGTTTTGCTTGGGCTTTGACCCAATTTGATTGGATTTAGTCCAAACAATATCTCTAACTTTACATTAACACTAGCATTAGTTAAATCAATTATAATTGGTCCATCAACAATTACAATTAATTCACATTAATTCTATATGCATTTGTATTCAAAACTTAGCGAAATATGTATTATGACATTTCATAATTAATCACATTTATGGCATATCTTATATTACTCCTCATAATATTAGTGACAATATTTGATATATTAATAGTTAGTTTGTAATAATCTAGAAGTCAATAATACGATAATTTATCATAAATCTTTGTTCATGAAATGAGTGATTAATAAACTGTCATTTTATTGCCTTGAGTATTATTGTATTTATGAATCATTTCTTTTACTGACTAGAGTCAATAACTCGAATTGTGAAACTTCATAATATAAATGATATATATTCTTAAAAGTCACTAAACCAAGATAATTAGTAGGAACACTAATTACCGATACAAGGTGGTTAGTGTGTGGATTAAAAGATGGTCAAGTTTTACAAACCAGTGACAAGAGATGTCATTTTAATCACACATATATGTGTTCTAGGAACATGATATTTGACATACCCCGAATGAAACATTAAATGAAATTGTGTTCGTGTCACAAATATTTTCATTCGGTGTTAAGTTCTAAAGTATAATGTATTCATTTTTTTTACTAAGAGATGTGTATGTGTGATTGTTATCTAACGCTGTCGGTAAAATGCAATCATAACGATAGCTCTTCGGTATACATAGCTTAGTTAAGGAAGTGATGGTTTATAAAAAAAACTATTGTTCCTCGTATCTCTATACGGGTTATAGTATCATTGGGCCTCTTGATAGAATAATATTATCTGTTAGCTGTATAATTACAAGAGTAATTATAATTGATAATATGCTCGGGATCAAGAAAAGATTAAGCTTTCAAGGATTACATAAATCTATCTTGAAACTAATCTGATAACTATGAGACAAAAGAATAAACACGAGTAAAATAGTTTACAGGATCGTGATATTGTGCAGTACAACATCATATGTGTAATTAGATGGTCATGATGCGTTATGCCAGATGCCTCTCATGATTATAGAAGTTTAAACAATTTTAAATTCTATTTACCAACATAACACAGATCTTGTCGGGTCACACCGTATAGGAGCTAATCGGAGAATCTAATTGATTAATTATAAATTAATTATAATTAATACTAAAAAGGTTATAATTAATTATATGAGATATAATTAAATTGTAAATGTCATACGAGATGACAAGAAAAAACAAAAGTTAATTTATAAACGTGTTCGACGCATTGTATAAAACCGAACTAAAATCAGACCGTAAGAGATATAATTATTCAGAACAATTATGTAGCAAAAATCAATTTGATTTTCTCTTTGACTTAAACCTCCATAGAATGACTTTTTTAAATAGCCAATTACTTAAGGGGTATTTCGCTTATCGACAAACCCCCTTGGAATGACATTTTTGTAAATAGCCAATTACTTAAGGCTATTTCGGTAATCAGCAAACCTCTTTAGAATGATATTTTTGTAAATAACCAATTACTTAAGGGGTATTTCGATAATCGACGAACCTCCTTAGAATGACATTTTTGTAAATAGCCAATTACTTAAGGGGTATTTCGGTAATAGGCGAACCTCCTCAATTTCCTATAAATAGAGGGGTAGGGCGAAAGAGAAAATTACTAATTCACTTGTATCGTATTCGATCTATTTGATTGATTCAATATTTTCTCTCTTTCTCGGTTATTGATGAATAGTGATTTTGTAAAGATCGCTGTAATTTGATTTATTATTTTACACTACGGATCGTGAGATTTATTTTTGTCTTTTCTCGTGAAAAGTAAGTTCTCGTAAATAGTGATTTTTCATGAATAATAATTTGCATGAATCACAGTAATATGATTTATCATTTTATTCTACGAATTGCGGGATTAGTATTTTCGTCTTTTACTCGATGAATAGTGTTTTTGTGAATACCGCAGTTTACAGTATTTCTGTCAAAAGAAATAAATTGCTCTTTGGTTAGTCCTAGTGGATAACCGATAGAGGTATCATACGTTTAATACTCTGAGATGAATCATCCTTGATAGTCGCTCTACTCGCTCGGATGCATTCCAATCAAAATTTGGAAATAAGAAATAAACATGTTATATTAATCTATTTAATTGGTAAGTAGATTAAAGTTTTTTTGGAAATCAATTAAGGAGAAGATATGTAAAGGATTAAAAGGATCCTTGCAATTAAATGCTTGCGAATGAACTCTCTTTTGGTTTTTTCGACATACTCCTTTTAATCCTCTTAAGTTAGAAGTAACAATTTTTGTTTTACGTTCTTTTCGCACTTAATTTAAATCTGGGTTTGAACAGTCAAAACCCCAATAGTGGTATTAGAGCACAAGGCTCTCCTGCTAATTGTTTTTCTAAAAGTTATAACTTGTGCAAATTAGGTGCATGTACCGCATATCGATTTAATTCCAAGATTTGCAGCATAAGTCCAAACCAATTAGAAATGAAATTTCCTTGGTTTAGTTTTTTGCCCAACAAAGATAAAATGAGATTTTATGCTTTCTTTATGTTTTGTTTTCAAAACTATTTGATTGCGTTAAAGTTAATCTAAGAATGTGATGAAGCATAAAGTACCTCAATAAGAGCTATTAATCTCCACCCGTAAAAGATAAGGTTAATGTCAAGATAAGGTCTCGGCTTTTTTACTAACCCATTTTACGTGTCATGATAACTAACCCAAAGGAAACTTTGTCACGTTACCAAATTGCTTTAATGCTTTTGAAATTGCAAAATGTAACTATTTCGCCTTTTCGAAAACCTTCGAATAAGTAAAGTTCATCGAAGAATGTGATGAAGTAATAAAATATCTTAGTAAGAACTGTCATTTTCACACCGTAAAAGAGATGGTTTTGTCTAGGAAACATTAAGTCTAAGTGACCCTCGTGACCCCGGTCTTTTTCTGGGAGCCCCTTTTACATGTTTTAATGACTGGCCCAAAAGGAACTTTGTCACGTTACCAAATTACTTTATGGACCGAAAAAATATCTGATTTGAAACATGTAAATTGTTTATATGCTTATTCTAGTATAAATAAGAAACTAAGCACAGCTGCAAAATAAATAATTAGTAACTGATAAATAATATACTTGACTTGCTCTCGTATATAAGTAGATGTTAGTTTTACTACTCTGATACGAAATGTATAAATTAGATTTATCACTTTCAAGAAATCATGAAAGAACGTTTGTCTTCTGGCATATGACTTTCATATGTCCGTAAGAATGTCTAAAGTCAGTTTCAAGAACTGACTGCTTAAGAGAGCAAAGAATGTGGAAAAAATTCTGAAGGTAGACACCCTCGGTTGTCTATCTGGCATGCCTCTTTTAAAGATTGCTTGCACTATTAAGCATAAACACAAACTCGTTAATTAAGTAATATGTCATTCCTACACATCAATGTTCATTGGTTGATGGGTCTTGCTCAGCAAGTGTCGCCTTTTACCTTTGGTGGTCGAAGGTTCCGACATATCAAACCAAATAGAGTGAGGTTACTTATCAATGATTTCCAAAATAGTTTTGGGCATGGAGCAAAGTATTCGTTAAAATATGTGATGTTTAATGAAATCGAGAATCACAAAGCAAGGTGTGATTAGCAAGGTTGCTTACCTAAAATAACTAATGGTCGAATCATGTGTAACAATTGGCTTGTACATTTATGAAAATAGGAATCTTGGATCTATTGCAAAAGGGAATAAAACAAATTTATAGTGGGACTTTTATTATTTGAATAAGACATTACATGAACAAAACTAAAATCTTTACATTTTACATTGTAGAAATATGGCTAAATAAATATCTCTCTCTTTACGCTCCTTGCTCGAAAAAGCAACACTGAAAGCGGACAAATCCAATTTCACATATTGGCTATGTACCCTCACTATTGTACTAAGGCGAGAAAAGAAATAATGTCTTATATACACCGATCCTTGTTGTGCCTAAAGCAAATGATAAAGCAAAGGATGTCGCTATGTACAATAAGCACATAGAAGATGAGCTTGATGTACAAAGTCTACTAGTAGGAATTATGGGTCCTGAGTTACTATAACATGTGCGAACAACTCAAGAATATGTTTCAAGAGCAAACACGTGTTGTGAAATCTAAAGTGACTAAATCCCTACTTAGTCACAAGTTGACTGAGGGCGGCTCTGTCGGCACTCACATGCTTCGTATGACGAGTGATGTTGAGCAGCTGGAGAAGCTAAATACTTAGGTAAGCAAGGAGTTTGCTATTGAAATTATCTTATAGTCATTGACTCCCAGCTTTTCGGGGCTCATCATGAACTACCACATGCTGGGAATGGACAAGAGTCTGCAAGAGCTCCAAGAGATGCTTAAGATCGCTGATGATGACATGAAAAATAGTTCTTTTGTCTTCATGATCCAAGCTGGTGGTAGGAAGATCAAGAAAGCCCAAAAGAAAGTGGCTCCAAAGTACAAGGGCAATGGGAAACAAATTCTTAAATCGAATCCTTCTAAGGTAAAGATTTCTGCTACCTTTGACTGCTTTAACTGCAAAGCAGAAGGTCATTGGAGGAGAAACTGTCCAAAATATCTGGCAAACTTGAAGTCGGGAAATGTTTCCAAACCTTCATCCTCGTGTATATTTTTTGTTGAAGTTAATGTTATTACTTCTGTTAATGATTAGGTAATAAATACTGAATCATATGCTCATATTTGTTCGAATACGCACACACTAAAAAATAGAAGGAAACTACATAACAAGAAAGTACAACTTCGAGTTGGAAATAGAGCATTTGTGCAGTCGCGTCAGCCGACAATATAGAGTTGTATTTGTCCAACGAGCTTGTAATGAAACTTGAAAATGTATATTTTGTTTCTAACATTTTCAGAAACATCATTTCGGTGATTCGGTCTCATGTTTTGAGGCGAATGGTTTCTCTTTTGTTATAAAAAACAATAGATGTTCAATATATAAAGATGAATCATATTATGGATCCTCTTGTATGATGAATGGTCTATATATGTTGAAAATAGATAAACATGTGTTCAACATAAATAAACGACTCAAAATATCTCATGAAAGTACGACTTACATGTGGCATTGTCGTCTTGGTCATATAAACAAGAAACACATCAAGAAGTTACACCAGATTGGACTTGTTGGTGAATTTGATCTTGAATCAATTAAAACGTGTGAGTCTTGTTTACGTGGAAAAATGACCACAGTGCCTTTCTCCAAAAAAGGCGAAAGGGCAAGTTACTTATTAGGTCTTATACACACTGATGTATGTGGACCTATGAGTACTTGTGCAAGAAATGATTATTCTTACTTTATCACATTACTGATGATTATAATAGATACTACTATGTCTATTCAAAGAGACATAAGTCTGATCCTTTGATAAATTCAAGGAATTCAAGACTGAAGTAGAAAATCAATTAAACAAAAGTATTAAGGCCTTACAATCGGATCGTGGAGGTGAGTACTTGAGTTTTGAGTTTAAAACATACTTAAAGGAATGTGGGATAATCTCAGAACTCACGCATCCATGAGCACCGAATGGTGTTTCTGAGAGAATGATCAAACTCTGCTTGATATGATTCATTCCATGATAAGTAACACCACTCTTCCAAAATCATTTTGGGGGCACGCTACAAACAGCTGCACAAACAGTAAATATTGTTCCATCCAAGTCAGTAGAAAAGACTCTGTATGAGTTATAGTTTGGAAAAACCCCAAATATGTCTTATCTTAAAATATGAGGTTGCAAAGTATTTGTCACACACCCGATGTCTGACAAACTTGATCCTAAAGCTGACAAATATTTTTTCGTAAGATATCCTAAGAAAACAAAAGGATATTATTTCTATTACCAATTTGAGAACAAATTAGTTGTTGCTCGTCATGGTATATTTCTGGAGAATGAGTTTCTCGTAAAAAGAAGTAGTGGGAGTAATATAATACTTGAAGAAATTCAAGGTACATCACACAATAATATATTTGAACCTTATCAGATGAACTCATCACTTGATACATCGGCTGATGAGAATCTGAAAGAACCAAATCCACAAGTAATTATGGAAGAGGTTCTAGTCCCGAGCTCAAGTACTTCGACGCAAGTGGAAGAAGAACTAGATCCGCAGACAGTTATGGATCATGTTCAACAGCTCGAAAAACAAGTGCTACGTAGGTCAACAAGGACAGTCCATGCACCCAAAATGTACTTAGGACTGCATGAAGTCTCAGTATTTGACGCTGCAGATCCTATGACCTTTGCAGAAGTAATTGATAGGCCTAACTCTGATAAATGGTTGGAGGCCATGAGATCCGAAATACAGTCCATGTATGACAACACAGTCTGGAACCTAGTTGTGTCGCTTGATGGGGTGAAACCCATAGCTAACAAGTGGGTTTTTTAAAAGAAAAATAGACATGAATGATAATATGACCGTATACAAAGCACGGCTTGTAACGAAAGGTTTCAAACAAATTCTAGGAGTTGATTATGATGAAACTTTTTTCGCCCATAGCTATTTTTAAGTCAATTCGGATACTCCTAGCAATTGTCGCTTTCCAAGATTATGAAATATGGCAGATGGATGTCAAAAATTGCCTTCTTAAATGGAAATTTAGAAGAAGATGTGTACATGACACAACCTGAGGGTTTTTGAGGATCCAAAGAATGTTGGGAAGATGTGCAAGCTTCTTAAGTCCATTTATGAACTGAAGCAAGCATCACGGAGTTGGAATCTTCGATTTGATGAAGAAGTCAAAAAGTTTGACTTCGTCAGATGCGAAGGAAAACCATGTGTGTATAGGAAAACTAGTGGGAGTGACATGCCTTTCTAATCTTATATGTAGATAACATACTCTTAATAGGAAATAATATTCCTTTGTTGCAACAAGCTAAGTCTTCATTAAAGAAAGTTTTCTCGAGGATGGACTTGGGCGAGGTTGTCTATATACTAGGCATAAAGATCTACCGGGATAGATCAAAGAGACTTATAGCTTTAAGTCAAAGTACGTACATTGACAAAGTGCTAAATAGATTTAGCATGTAGGATTCTAAGAAAGGATTCCTGCCAATGAATCATGGTGCACATGTTAGCAAGACTCAGTATCCTTCGACAAATGATGAGTGAAGCATAATTAATAGAGTGGCATACGCTACGACTATAGGCTCTATAATGTACACCATGTTGTGCACTCACCCTGATGTCTCGTATGCTTTGAGTGTAACGAGAAGATATCAGGCTAATCTAGGCAAGAAGCACTGAAAAGCTGCAACGAATATCCTGAAGTACTTAAGAAGAACTAAGGATATATTTATTGTTTACGTTGATGTCTCCGAGTTCCTAATGAACGGTTACACTGATGCAAGTTTTCAACCTAATATCTCACTCGAGATCCAAACATATTTTGCGATGTTATCACTTAATACGAAAAATCGTAAATAGAGGTGACGTAAAGATATGTAAAGCTGACACAGTCAGCAACATAGTTGATCCACTTACAAAACCTCTTCCTCAAGCCAAGCACCAGTTGCACAAAACTTCTATGAGTTTGAGACACATAAAAGAATGGCTATGGGACTTTCTTTAGATCTGTGAGATTTTTAGAATATTAGAGACTTGTATAAGTAGGGCCTACGATGATTGGCTCCTAGCTTAAGTGGAAGATTGTTAGTTTGTAATAATCTAGAAGTCAATAATACGATAATTTATCATAAAGCTTTGTTCATGAATTGAGTGATTAATAAACTGTCATTTTGTTGCCTTGAGTATTATTGCATTTATGAATCATTACTTTTACTGACTAGAGTCAATAACTGAAATTGTGAAACTTCATAATATAGATGATATATATTCTTAAAAGTCACTAAACCAAGGTAATTAGTAGAAACACTAATTACCGATACAAGGTTAGTGTGTGGATTCAAAGATGGTCAAGTTTTACATACCACAGACAAGAAATATCATTTTAATCACACATATATGTGTTCTAGGAACATGATATTTGACAGACCTCGAATGAAACATTAAATGTAATTGTGTTCGTGTCATAAATGTATTCATTCAGTGTTAAGTTCTAAAGTATAAGATATTCATCTTTCCTACTAAGAGATGTGTATATATGATTGTTATCTAATGCTGTCGGTAAAACGCAGTCATAACCATAGCTCTTCGGTATACATAACTTAGCTGAAGAAGTGATGGTTTTGTTGGATTAAACTCATCTCTTGTTTGACAATTTGCAATTAATCTTGGTATTTGGTATGGTAGAACCACCAAACTTGACCTAATAGGGTATGCCGATGCGGACCTCGCCGGTGACCGAATCGATATGAAAAGCACTAGTGGAACATGACAATTCTTAGGTGAATCCTTAGTGTCTTGGTCAAGCAAAAAGCAAACTTTAGTTGCTCTCTCTATGGCCGAAGCGGAGTATATAGCCGCGGGTAGTTGTTGTACCCAAATTTTGTGGATGGTTCAAACTCTTAAGGACTATGACTTGCATTTTACCAAGGTACCAATAAAATGTGACAACACTAGCGCCATAATGATGTCCAAAAATCCAATAACGCTTCATGACATCAAGAGATGACTCATGACAACAAAATGTGACAACACAGGTACAACATGATGCTAGAAAGGCTCAAACATGCTTAACACAAGTCAAGACATGCTCAAGACATCAAGAGATGGCCT